>QAPG01000261.1:0-33144 GCA_004366825.1 Colletotrichum spinosum | reverse complement strand
ATTTTAATTATAAGTATTTCTCTAAAGGTTATAATTTTAGAAGTATATATATTTATTAGATAAATTACTACTATTAAATAGAAGTTTCCTTCTAGTAGAATATTATATATATTTTCTAATTAGAATTCTTAAATATCTCTTAAAGTAAATTCCATCTAATTATTATATTTAATAATATATTTTATAATATTTATAAGATAATATAATTAGAGGTTAGGGATAATATTAAAATTAGTATTCTTATTAAGTTAACCTGTATAGCTATAGCTATATATTATAGCTATATAAATATACTACTAATAGTAGAAAGGGATAATAAGAGATAATAAAAAATAAGTATTACGAATTATTATTATATATATCTATTAATATATAAAATAATACTTTTTCTTAATATATTATAGAAAATAGGTTTAGAAATAAGAGTTACTATACTTATTAAATAAGTAGTAATATTTATTCTTCTTTTTAATATATATCTTCTTTTCTTATACTATTTCTTATATTTATTTCTCTTTTTTATATTTTAGATCTTACTATTAGTTAGTAAATATCTTCTTGTTATTACAATTATTTATATAATACTTAGGAGATATATTAAGGGTATCTATAGTTATTTTATATTACTAGCTCTTCTATATTAGTACTTAGGGTTTTTTTACTTAATAAATAAAACTCCTTTTTGATTCCTCTTTTTACTATAGGATAGCTTGTTTACTAAAGCCTGAATCCTGAGGTTTAAGTAGTTTCTAGTCTTTAGGTTATTATTACTATTAGGGTTTTTATTATAAGGTATACTATAGTTTTATAATTATTAAGTTGATCTCTTGTTATCTTTCTACTTATTAAATATATATAAAATATCTAAAGATAGTAATAAGAAATAGTAGTTTATTTACTATAGATCTTTCTCTTTTATTTATATTAATCTCTAATATACTTATTACTATACTTTTACTTAAATAGGTTAGTATAGAATTAAGTTATGAATGTATTATATAATAAATATAAATAATATTAAGTTAATAGGTTGTTATGAGTTTGCTTCTCTTTCCTATTTTTATTATATAGGCTTCTAGAAGTTATATTAATATCTTAAAGTAATATATAGTTATAATGGTTTTAAGTGTATTTATTTTTCCTATATAAGCTTCTAAAAGCTATCTTAAGAAGTATTATAATCTTATCTCTTTAGGTTATTCTTTATTAATCTATAGTTAAATAGTAGTAAATAGTATTAATAGTAGTAAAATACTACTAATTAGTATTAGTTTACAACTAGTAAATATTATAATCAATTAATTATATAATTAATATATAACTAGTTATTTCTATTTATAATATCTATATCTAGATTATAGTATATATATATACTATATACTTGAGGGATAAATCTATATAATAATTCCTTTCTTCTTATTAACCTAAATAAGTAGGGTGACTACTTAGTTACCTATTACTATAGCTTTAGCTACCTTAGCACTACATTTAATCCGACAAATAGCTATTTATAAGAAGTTAGTATATAATTTAGAAATTCCTAATAAAATCCTAAAGTAGGGAAAGTCTAGAGTATTTAAATAATGATTCTTATAATTCTTTATTTTATATAAATTTTAAATATAGGGTTTTATAATTACTTCTTTTATTATAATAAGTCTTACTAATCTATAGTATAATAGTATTATACTTTAGTACTAGTAAAATAACAGTATGAAAGCTAATAATTATTCTATTTCCTAAAGAATCTATTTAGATTTCTAAAGTAGTTTTACTAGGAATTCTCTAGGAAATCTTATAGGAAATCCTAGAGAAATCCTATAGGAAATCCTAGTAATTTCTAATAGGAAATCCTAGGGAAATCCTTATATTTTCTATTAAGAAATCCCTATGAAAATCTATTAGAATCTCAAGTTTTCTATAGTATTTTATAATAATTACTTATTACTAAAGATTTTCACCTTAATAATTAATTATAATAAAATAATTCTACTTATCTAGAAAGTTAAGAAGATTCTACTTATAAATAAATGAAATAATTAGAAAATATAAAAAAGAAATATAAATAGACTTTAGTAAAATTAAATTAAAAAAGCTTAAAATATAAATAACTTTATATAACTTATTATATTAATATAATCTTAAAAGTAAAACTTTATAAAAATACTAAATATAATAATTAACTCTTAGTAATTAGTTCTTCTCTTAACTATACCTTTTCCTAATATTCCTTCCTATATTTTCAATATTTGCTTTTTAAATAATTATCTATATAATATCTTTATACTATCTATTAAAATAATTAGAAGATTCCTCCTATATTATTCTAAAAAAACCAAAAATTTCCGTATTACTAATATTCTAACTAACCTAAAAATTAATATAATTAGTAGTAGAAAAAATATTTTATTATTAAATATCTTCTAAAAAAGCTAATACTATTAGTAATATTTATAATAAAATTATTATAATCTATAAAGTTAAACTTACTAAAGACAAACTCCTCTTTATTAAAAATATAATAATTTTCCTAGACTTTTCTAATTCTTATATATTTATTTTATATAAACTTATAAGGAATTTATAAGATATTTATAAGAAAAATTAAAAGAACTAGTTTTAAATATTTATTATTCTTAATAATATTAGTATAAAAATTAGTAAGGTATTTTATAGTTATATTATTTACTAAAAAGTAGAACTTATTTTAAGAAAAACTAGTTATTGTTCTTTAGATTACCTAAAGAATTAGCTTATATTTATATATATAAATAATAATAAATTAATTTACGTTAGCTTCCTACTTATTTATTAATATTCTACTAAATCTAATAATAATAAGTTAATTTAATTAGTTGATTAAACTAAGAACTAATATTACTCGAATATTATTAAAATTAAAATTAGAAACTAGAATTTAATTTATTAACTAAAGATTTTACTATATACCCTAGATAGGTTTTTTAAACCTTAGTTATTTCACTAGGTTAGAACTATTCGATACTAACTATCTTTCAAGATTTTATTTAGAAACTAGGAAATTAGAATTATTATTAATATCTAGAAAGAATATAAAAATAATAAGAATTTCTATAATATCTAGTATTTCTTTAAATAATATATTAATATTATTCTATATACTCTTAATTATAATTCTCCTATCTTTCTACTCTTATACTAATTTTATAATAGTATTTACCTATTATATTACTTTTTCAATCTTCTCTTTTTAAGTATTAACTTTAAAGATAATAAGTTACTACTAATTTCTAACTTAAGAAAAATATATTTATATAACTTTTTAATTCTAATTAGAAAAAGTAAGTATTCTAAAGTTTTATATTTAAATTATATATTTATTTTAAATATGTTTAATATAACTTATAATAAGATTAATTAATACTTAAGCTAGCTGAATGGGGGAATATATATAATTAATATTTAAAGTAGTATTAATAAGACTATTAGATTATAATATAGGATTCTAAAGTTTAAAGTAAATTTCCCAACTTTTATAAAAAAAGAATAATTTAAGTATTAAAGTTACTATAAAAAGATAGTTAAAAATAAATATAAAAAACAAACTTAACTAATTTGAAATTATTAGTATAACTAAACTCTTAATCTAAAATAAAAGTAGTAGTCTTCTAAAATATATTAAAAAGAGACTTAATTCTTTTAGACATTATAGTATTTAAATAATATTAAAAAGTTTATTTATTAATATTATTCTAAGTCTTAAATTAATTACTAGTCGACTTTATATACTTACTAATAGATACTTTACTTCTATAGATTATAAGTATTCTGAAGTAGCTAGGAAATATTAAGTTTTTGTTTTTCTTACTTATACAAAATAGATTATACTATAGTTTTATATATAATTTATCTTTTAATTAGTTATAATAAGCAATATTTAATATAAAGTATTAATATATTATAATAGAATATAAAGAAGTATAGAAGAATATTAAGTTTTAAAATATTAATAAATAAGGAAAATATCTACTTTTATCTTATATATTAATAGTAATATTTTTCTAATATCTATTGTATTAATAAAAACTCAGAGAATTTCCTATATAGTAAAATATATTCTATTCTCTTATTTTAGTAAGTTATTTAAAATGTATTTACTAAATAGTATTATTATTATAATAAATTATATATAAAATCGTTTATTATAATCTTCTAAAAAAAGTATTATAATTTTAAATAATATCTAATTATTTTTTCCTATTAGATTATTCTAAGATTTCAGGACGATTTCTTATTCTTAAAGCTTTTTAATTTCCTAAGGATTTCTAAGAAATTATACTAATAATAACTTTTTCTTAAAATTAGTTAGAAATATTTTATTTTAATTTCCTTTCTATAGTTTTGTTCTTAGTCTTATTAGGTTGTTCTCTTAGTAAAAATATATAGTATTAATTTAATAATAGCTTTTTATTTTCTCTTAACTTTTTTAGCTAGTTATTCTTTTAAACTTCTTTCTTTTTAAATTCTTTAACTATTTCTTCTACTTCTATAGTATTAATATCTATCTATATATTATAAATACTAAGCTAATCCCTTTATTTAATAGAATATTAAACTTTTAGTTTTCTTCTTCTTAATTATATTATTTCTTTTTCTAAGATTCTTTCTATTTTATAATATTGGAATAGGTTTTAGAATTCCTATTTTTATATATTATTAAATTCTATAGGCTTAATATATATTACTATTTATTTATATAGATCTTTTATAAAATTAGCTATAGGATTTAAATAAATAATTAAGATTATTAAGTAAATATTTATAATTAGTAGTAAATCTAAATAGTGTGTAAGTTTTCTAATTCTTTCTAATATTTTAATTAATTTTGCTTTTAGAAGAGATATCTTTACTAACTAGTTTCTAAATGGCTAGTAGTTCTTTTTAAATTAAAAATATATAAAATCTCTTAAAGTGAATACTACTAGTTTATAATTATAGTTAAAAGTAGTTTTTATAAATATATATACCTATATAATTAAATAGAATACTTTATCTTAAGTAATATTATATAAAATAGTTATATTTATATTAAGAAGTAAGTTAAAAAAGAGTTAAGTTTATATTTAGATAGAATTTCTATTAGAATTTGAAATATTATATTTATTAAATTATCATTTAATAAGAATTATATTAATATTAGAAGATTAATTTATAGTTTCTCTAAGTTTTTAAATATAATTATATAGATTATTATTTCTACTATTTAGTTTTTCTATTCTAATAATCTATTAATTTATAAGTAATATTAGTAAGAAGTATAACTTAATATCTAGGCTTTTCTATAATAATTTCTAGAATTCTAATAGGAACTTTAAATTATAATTTAAAATAATTATCTTAGGAATTTCTTAATTTTGTATATAAAAAGATTAAAATAGGATTTTTATCTAACTAATAAATATATATATTATATATTCTAGAATTAATAATATTACTTTAGAAAATTTATTTATTATTATTATTATTAAGTTATATAATAGGAATTTAGTGAGTTTCTATAGAGAAAGATTTAAAGATATTTCTAGAAGTTTAGTAATAAAATCTATAGTAATAGTATGAAATAGTATTAGTAGATATAAGATTAATTAAAACTTTCCTAAAGGTTTTATTTTTAATTTTAGTAGTAGATTATATATAAAATAGTATTTAAAAAAGTTTATAATCTTTTTAGTTAGATATAAGATTATATATATCAATAATATATTATACTATATTATTTATATTTTTTAATAATAGTTAGATTTATATAAAACTTTAATAAATTATCTAGCTATTAAATTAGGAATATAAGGTTTTTATTATTCTAAGTATTTGATAAAGTAGAAAAGTCTATTAGAGATTTTAAAAAGTAATCTGTTTAGGCTTTTAAGTTATTATAATTATTTATAGATCTTATTAAATTTTATATTAGTAGTATATGATTTCTTAAGATTTTATTTAGTAGTCTTATTTAGTCTAACTTTTATTATAATATAGACTATTTAGTTATTCTATATTTTATCTAGTTTTCTATCTCTTAGAATTAGTATTTAACTAGTTTATATTCTAAATAGTATATTTAAGATGATATTAGTATTTCTAGGAATATAATAGTATTTAAGTTGAAATTGTAAAAGGTATTTAGTAGTTAAAATAAGATATAAATTAGTTCTTCTTTTATTTATAGTAAAAAGAGTTATTCAAATTATAGTATTTAGTATAGAAATATAGTTTATTAGAATAATTAATAGTATTTTCCTAGTTGATTAAATTAAAGTTTTAGTTTTTTAAATAGTTTATACTAGATAAATAACTTCTAGTTCTATTAGCTAGTACTATATTTTAATACTTATTAGTATTTAGCTAATATAAATAATTAGTTAAATTAAAATATATAGTATTTATTCTTTAGGTTTCTAATTATTTTTTTTGTTTTTTATATAGAAAAGAAAGGTATTGTATTTATATTCTTAAGAAGTATTAATTTGAATAAATAGTATTTAGTTTAGATTATAATAAATTAAAGTAGTTTCTATAGTAAGTATTATTTTAATATCTTCAAAACTGTCTTTTTCCTCCTAAGTTAATTTGAATATTATTTTTAAATAGTAGTATTTATATTTTAAGCTAGTAGTAATTCCTTACTTATATTTTTAGGCTAATAGCTTTATTTTCTTATTCTAGAAAAATTTGATTTTAGAAGTATATTTTAGAATAAAATAATATAAATATCCTATTACTCCTATCTATTTTTCTAAAAATACTAAGGTTTTTAGGAATTTGATATTTTTAAGTTTTCATATTCTATCTTTAGTATTAGAAAGTTTAAAACTATTTATTTTAAATCCTAACAGTTTAATTAAGGGGAATCTAATAAAATATTTATCTTTTAAAAGTTTTAGGTTTTAATAGTTAAATAGGTTAAGAATAATATCTAATTATTAGTAGTATTTATTAGTAGTTTCTAAAGTAATTATAATATTATTAATTAATACCTAAGCGAATTTTTAGTATAACCTAAGGATTTCATTTATAAATCTTTAAGTATAAACTAGGGAGTTTCTAAATCTTATTAGTATTACTATAAGTCTTTCTTATCTTTAATAGCTAATAATTATTAATTATTCCTAATGATTTTTAATGATTAGTATTTAGGAGAAGTATTATTTAGTATTAATTATTATAATAAACTTCTTTCTATAGAATTTTTATATAACTTTGGATTATAGTAGTATTAAATAAGTATTTAGGATTATAACCTTATTTATTACTTTTAAATTTATAATTATTCGCCTTTTTTTTTCTATTTACTATTCTCTAAATAATAAAAACTAAAATTCTAAATACTATATAGGAGTTAACTTATTTAAATTATCTCTTTTTATATATTCTATCAAGTTTATTATCTAGAAACGTTTAGTTTTCTAAACTAACTAAATATAGATATTATATTTTTTTTATAATAGTTATCTACTAGAAGTATAGTAATCTTTTTATTCTTTTCTATATTAATTTACTTCTCTAGTTTCTATAGGATTAGGTATTTAGTAATAACTTTAGATATTTTTTAAATAAACCTTTTTGAGTAATTATATATAGTTACCTCTTATAGTATAAAAACTATATTTTCATTAGAGTTGAATTTTAAACCTAGCTTTTAATCTTAATATAATTTATTTATAATTACTAAATAAGTATTTTTAGTATTAAAATAGTTAGAAAATATAATATTATTTTCTTAAGATTATATATTATCGTTTTTTTATAGAGATTAGTAGAAATATATCTAATTTTCTAATTTTTAGCGATTTTCTAGTTTTCTAATAAATAGTTATATATAATTACTAATAGCTACTAATTTAATATTATATAAATTATACTATTATTTAGTTATTTTTACTCTATACTTAAAATAATATCTAAGCTCTTTACTTTATATATAGATTTAACTATAAATTTTACCTAATAATAGTATTCGTACTAATACCAGCTTATAACTAGTTAAAATAGTAATGAAATTACTTATTGTTATAGATAATTATACCCCTAGTTCTAATATTTAACCCTATAGTAGTAGAAGACCTCATAGTAATAATTAAGGAAAGTTTTATTAAACCTAAGGCTTAATATATATAGCTAAAAGTAACTACTAAGGTTGTAGGGTTAAGAACCTTTATAAACCTCTTAAGATAGAATAAAATAGAATACTAAGAGCTAAGTATTCTATAATCTATTACTTTTTTATAACTATACCTTTATCATAGAACTAAAATTTCTTTAAAATCTATATAGCTACCTATAAAAAATAACTACAAAATAAGTATAGAAATATCTAATTACAACTACTATAACTAAAGCTATTAGTATATTAAACTAAGTTTCAATAAAATTATTCTAAATACTACAATTAATAAATAGCTTATAGATATTTAAAAAAATATCGTCTAGCTATCCTACGAGATATTACGCTAAGCTAGTAATATTAGAAACTAAATATTAATTAGATAATATTTTAATATTAATACCCTACTATAATACTAGTTACTAGATATTTTAGAGTATTATAATAATATAATTATAGGNATAATATTTTAATATTAATACCCTACTATAATACTAGTTACTAGATATTTTAGAGTATTATAATAATATAATTATAGGAATTTTAAAAACTATCTAGTTATACTAGAAGTATCTATATCTATATAAGTATTATTTATATATTAGCTTTACTTAATTAATATATTAAGATTATTTATTAATAAGAGTAAGCTGAGTCTTACTATACTTATATAGAGATTATGAATTAGTTTATATTAATAGTAGAAAACTTTTATATTAATAGTATAAAGTTTTATCTTAAGGATAAGTAGGGTTTAGTTTATAATAGGGATATTAAGGTTACAGATATTAAAGTTATAATAAATATTTAAACAGAATGCCTATAATTAGTAGTAATTAAATATCTCGAGATGTTTGAATTATATATAGCTATAAGGCTATAAGGGCGTAAGGATATAAGGGTGTAAGGGTATAAGGGTATAAGGTTATTATAGAAGGAGTTATCGGTTATTTGTTATCAAAAAGGTTAACGTAAGGTAGGTATACTAGCTATAGCTATAAGGGGTTTAGCCCTAGATTAACTAGAAGCTAGCTATAGTAGTTAGTAGGGGGGTAGGAGGGCTAAAGTCGTATTTCAGGAAGCAACATATCTACTAATAGTTATAGTAGAGAGTAAGCTATTAGCCCCTCCCAGATTATACTATTATAAATAAATTAAAATATAAATATATTAGTTTTAAACTTTAAGAAGTATTAATTAGAATATATATTAAAAGTTTTAGAAAAATTATTAAACTTTTAGCTAATTTTACTAGATAGATATTAAATATCTTTTTAATATATACTTATACTAAGATTTTAAAACTTTAGTATAATTCGATTTTAATAATTCCTATAGTATTAAGAATATTAATTCTATTAGGAATATTAAATTCCTAATTTAATAGGATTTTAGTTTTAAGTTTATTAATTACCTATATTTTAAGGTTAAGTTTTATAACTTTAAGCGAATTATTTATTATTGTTTAGTAAAATAAAAAGAATATAGCTTAACTTATTACTTATAAGGTTCCTATTCTTAATAATTATATAGTTAAATCTAGATTAAATTAATAATTAGGAATTTAATCTAGGATATCTTTTAAATAATATATCTTATAGCTTTAGTATTAATCTATATATTAAAAATAGTATTATTCAGTATATTTCATACCTTAATATAAGTATAAGTATTTCTATATAAAGTAGCTAATAGTATAGTTACTAAAAGGAGTTTTAATTCTAAAAAACTATTTTCTTAAGAAGACTTAATCTTCTTTTAGTAATTTCAGCAATATTGCTTTCTTTCTTTATACTTCTTACTTATTAGTTTATTATAAATAAGATATCCTAAGGAAATAAAGAAGTTATTTTAATATTCTAATGTTTCCTAGTAGTTACTTAGAATATATTTATTAGAAATAATATTAATATCTTCTATTTAATTTAACTCTAAAGTACTATCTTCTAATTCTATAAGTTTATAATTATTATTGATAGTATATATATTATATTATTCTTAGGAATTTTCTTTTATATTTTTTCTTAATTTTATAATTAATATAACTATTAGGATTAGAAATTTAAATATCTATAGAATTCTATAATCCGTTTTTATTAGTAGGATCTAGCTTAAGATATTAATTATAGATAATTCTTCTTAATTTAATATCTTAACTTATTTTTTAGATTAATTATATCTTCTTATAAATTTATTCTACTTTTTTCTAATAGAAGAGAATCCTATATTAGTTAATAGTTTTCTTTTAGATTAATTTATAAAATAAGTTGCTTTTTTAGTAATATACTATAGTTAATTAAACTAGTTTAGTTTAAATAAAAATTGTATTAAAAAGCTTAATTGTATTTTATATAATTAATTTATTTAGTGATTTATCTAATTTATAGTATTCAAAAGCCTATCATATTATTCTTATATAAGTTTTCTTCTTAAATCTTTCTATCCTCTAGAAGTTATATTTCTTATCTATCTATCTTAATAATCTATTATAAATTTAATTTATTCATCTCTTTTAATAGTTAGTCTAAGTTTTAAAACTCTTATAATTAGATTAGAATTTAATTTATTATAAATTACTTTAAGAATTTTAGATTTATAATATTATATTTATTTCATAAGACTTATAATTTTAATAGTAAATATCCTGAGATCTAATTTATTATAAATATTATTTATAATATAATAGATTTTATTAAGTTCTCATTCTATTATTTAAATAGGAATTTTAAATCTAGTTTTAAATAGGGTAATCTAGTTATTAAGATTATATTAGTAATATTAGAATACTTCTTATTATTTATTAGTAAGGTCTATTATATACTAATTATAAATAGTTCTATAGAAGTATTAAATTTATTTTTAATAAGTATTAAATAGTAGTAATTAGAATTATCTATATAGAGTTTTATTATTTTAATAAACTATTTAATATTTATATACATCTTTTTAGTATTTTCTATGTAGAATTCTCTAGAAAGATTATATTAATTAGAAAGATTAAAAAATCTGATTTCTCCTAGTTTAAATTTGTAATTCTATAGTAATTCCTTAAGATCTATATTTAATAAGTTAATTCCTAAATCGTTTTCTTCTTTTACTACGACTAGTAAATAAAGTTTTAGTAGTAATCCTAGAGGGTTATTATTTAATCTTCTACTTTATCCTAATTACAATATTCTCTATATTTAATAAAATATAACTAATAGTTTTTAGTAATTACTTAAGTTTAGAAGTAGATTTAGTAATAGATTAGGAGGCGGATTAGGAGGTAGATTAAGAAGTATATTTATTTTCCTTATAATTAGAATTAGGCTTAGATAGGAATTAATAGGTTTACAAATTACTAATAGTATTATTATTATAAGGGATTCTATATATAATTCTTAGTACTTAATAGTATCTATTAATATTTCCTAGTAACTTTCTATTGATATCTTAATATTTCTATCTTTATTAGGTATAGGGGGAGTGAATTTAAATATATCGAATTTATCTCTTAGTATGAGTTATATGAAAGTTGAACTAGAATTATTAGTTTAGGTTTAGTAGGTTCGACTAGAGGAGTAAGTAATAAGGTTATTTTACTAAGTAGGGATTATATTAGAAGTACTCAACTTAAGCTTCCTAGGTTTAATTAGGAATTTTTATAAATTCTTAATCTTCTAAAAATTCTAGTTTCTTAAGTTCTTTATCCTAAGCTTAGTAAAGATCTATTTAAATATAGATTAATAAAAATATTATATAGAAATAACTATTCTTCTAGAAGATTTTATAATTAATTATTTATAATAAATAGAAATTATCTAAATATTAATCATCTTCTAGTTTTATTATAATTAGAATCCTTATTAATAAGTTGTTAAAACTAAAATTTAAACTTATATTTCTATTTTACTTATATATCTAGGAATTAATATATAGTAAATAGTATAAGATAACTTTAAAGAACTTTTTAATTAATTCTAATAGCTTGATTTTATATTATATTACATATCTTTAAAAAGAAAGTAAATCTATATTATATATAGAAATTATTTAGTTTACTTAAAATAGATTTAATAGAAATATAGATTATACTAGTTAAATAATTATAATATTAGCTTTACTTACTATCTACTAACTTCTATACTATTTTAATAATATAACTTTTTAAGAAATAAGAGATATCTCAATCATTTTCTAATACTAGAGTTCTATTATTAATTTAATATTTTCTAGCTATATTAATTAGTTATTTATAAAGTAAACTAAAGTTCTAATAATAAAAAGTAAATTATACTACTAATTATTATATTTTAATATTAGTAAAATAATAGTATAAAAACTAATAATTATTCTATTTCCTAGAAAATCTACTTAGATTTCTAAAGTATTTTTACTAGGAATTCTCTAGGAAATCTTATAAGAAATCCTAAAGAAATCCTATAGGAAATCCTAGTAATTTCTAGTAGGAAGTTTTAGGGAAATCCTCGTGTTTTCTATTGGGAAATCCTTATGAAAATCTATTAGAATCTCAAGCCTTCTGTAGTATTCTATAACAAATAGTAATAAAGAGATTAACTACTAATTAGTATTAATCTATCTAGAAAGTAATATATATTATATATAATCTTACTATATAAATATAAAGTAATATTCTAATAATTAATTATTATTATTTTTATATTATATAGTATATAGTATTATATAAAGCTTTAGATTTAAAATATAATAATTACTTACTAATTACTATGTATTTAGCTATAGCTAGTATTAGGTACTTAATACTTATTACTAATAAGGCGTAAAAGGTATACTACTATATATATAGTAATGCGTATAGTTATTATATATCTTACGGTACAGTATAACTAATATCTAAGTTTTAAGTATTCTCTGATATCTAATTTACTTTAGAATTAGAATCTATTATTAAGACTTATAATATCTATATCTAACTTCTAGAACTATTTCTAATTAACTATTTATCCTACTTTATAGCTATAGGTAGAAGTAATTTAAAATATCTTAAAGTACCTAGGAAGTACTAGTTAAATAGATGGTATGAATAGAAACCTTCTAATTACTCTAATACAATATTTTATATATTTTTATACTTGACCTTTTTTTAAAGTAAGTAAACTTCTTATTACCTTATAGTTTGATCTATATGAATAGGATTATAGAAAAATATCATAAGCAACTCTAGAAAGATTATTAATATAAACTTTATAATTTCAAATCTTATTTTATAAAGCCTAGAGGTAGCTATTATATAGATATGAAACTTTAACTAAATATAGTTATTTCTTATTTGAATATAAACTATTTTATTCAACTTCTTATTAGTTATTAAATCTTATAAATCAAAAATCTCTTTACTTTTTAACTTATTTTCTAAATATTATTATTATTCAAGAGATTCAATTTTAACTTTTATTAAGTCATACAAATATAAAGAGTAACCTTAATAATTCATCTTTAATAATAAATACTTGGGAATTACCTATATAAACTTTAAGAAAATTAGATAGACCTTAAGTAATATAATAAAATAAATAAACTAACTATACTTTTAAGGTTTATCTAGAGATTATATATCAAGAATGAACTCTTATGTAATAAGAATAGTCTAATTACTTTAATTTTATTATTTTTACTTCTTAAATATTAAAGACTACATACTTAAGAGTATTCTATTTAAAGTATCCTATTTAAAAATACTACGTATAAGTATTATTAGATCTTATATTTAAAAGAGCTATTTTAAAATAAAGTTAAGAAAATAGTATATTTAGACTTTTTAGGATAATATTTAAACTACTTAAATAAACTATAAGATAATTTGAAACCAGCTTATATTTAAAGAATATGAAGTTATATAATAAAGTTTATATACATAATTAAACTAAACTCAAATAGCTCCACTATAAATATTTACTTTTATAATTACTAAGAAGCTTTATTAGAATTAAAACATATAAACTTATTTTATAGATAATCTAAACTTTTAATAAAGAAAGTATTATTGAAAAGATATTGTAAGTTATTATAACTTTATCTTAAAATACGTTTTATACTTAATACTAGTTAGTTAAAATATAATTGATTAAAAAGTTAATAAAAGTATACTTCTCAAAATATATAAAATATTTAAATTTAAATTTTATATCTATAGTAAAAATAAAGTATTTACAACTATAGGTATAAAAGTAAACTAAGTCTAATTCTATACTATTATTCTTCCAAATAGCTTTATAAAACCTTTAGTATAGCATTTACTAACCTAAAGAATATATTAATATTTAGTTATAAAGAAATATTACTTCTTATGAAGTTTTAAGTTAAAGTTTATAAAGTAGCTTGCCTTTCTACTTTATAACTATTATACATACTTTGATAATTACTGTAATATACTTGGTATTTCTACTTAGCTTTAAATATATAAAATAAATAGTTTAAAATATATATCTTAAGAGGGTAGATCGTATTTCAGACTCTTATACTTAGAAACCTTATTAAAATATTCAAAAGCCTTAATATTAATAATAGACTAATATTTCAAAAGTATAATAAAGCTTTTAAATATTCTTATTATAATAATTCTAATGTAATTAATAAAATAGAAGTCTTAAGAATAATTAGTAGTAATATCTACAAATATTAGAGCTAAAGTATAGTTATTATAGTTTTAGTAGTGGAAGTAGAAGTTAAAACTGATATATCTTCAAGAAGTAGTATATAAATTACTTTTATGATTTATATAGTAGATCTTATGTTTTACTTTACTAATATTATAGACTTAATATACTTCTTAAGTAAATTAGTAATTGATATATATTTAGTAGCTATTAGTAATATAAATACTTTATATAATTAAAACAAGATAGTTAAGACGTTTTCTCTTAAAATACTTTAATTATTAATATTAGAACTATCTATTACCTTTTCAAAGTCTTTAAATGATGTCTATAGTATATTACTAATAGTAATAATATTGAAGAGGAAGTTTATATTATACTAGCTTTACTATTAGAATAGTTAGCGTTTTATAAAATGTATAATATTGAAAGATCTATGGGTTATATAAAATATTAATAGTTATGATTCTAGAATACTTACTTGCTATAATTAAAATAAATAGTTTAATTTAATATTCTACTATGAGTTTTGTTTTCATGATTAATGAAAAGAAATAAGGTTTATAGCTAAAGTAATATAAGAAGTAGTATTATATAGATATTATTTATTTTCTTTATCCTTTCTAGTTATAATATAAATCTTACTATTTCTATAGTTTTTAATAAGTATAAGCTTTATACTATACTAAATATAATCTTCTATAAGAATCTCTTAAAAGATTAAAAACTCCTCAATATTTTAAGGATATAAATTAGAGTATTTAAATTAAGGATAAAAGAGTTTTAGAAAACATATTATGAAGATCCTTTTTTAAAATATATTTACTATATAGTATTATAATTACTTTAGCTACAAAGCTAGTTATATAATTATTATTGTTTAAGGTTCCAAAACCTCTTCATGAAATCTAAATTTGAAATAAGTAATTATTTAATTCTCTACTTAATTAAAATATTTAGTATTTAGTATTCATAAGTTAATTAAAAGTATATATAGTAATAATATATTAATGTAGAGTTTAGTTTATATTTTAAAAGATAGAAGGACTTATCTAAACTTTGAAAGTATTTCTTGTTACTTTAAATATTTAATATAATAATCAAAACTTCTATTGAAATATTAAAAATACTATGACTAGTCTTATTATATAAGAAAACTTTAAAGAAATACTATATTACTTCTATCGTACCTAAAATACCTTTATCTGAAAATATAGAGTTTAAATAACTATAAATTATATAGATATAACTTTATATATATATATATAATTTAATAGTAAGAGGACTAATAGCATCATATAATTATATATTTAAATTATTTTAATAATAGAAGGAGTACAATTAACTGCTTAAAATAGTTACATAATATCTTAATATGTCTAAAACTATATCTTATTTCCTACGTTTATAATAGAATATTTAGTTCTAGAAAACTAAAATATTATATAATATATTAAAATAGTATTTTAGAAGCACGATTGATCTATCGTATTAAGATAGTTATAGAAATTAATACGTTTTACCATTATATCTCTTTTTATAGTAATACTAATGTTAAAATACTTTATTTGTATAGTTCAAACTCTAAGTTATTATATTAGTATAGTTAAACATTAATAGGAATACTTCTAAGATTTTAAAATATAGAAATTATAGTAAGCTGTATAAGTTTTTGAATCTTTCTCTATGTAATCTATAGTATTAATTATATAAACTTCTTTAATGATATCTATTAAGAATAGTTAATGTTCTCTATAATTTATTCTTATAAGAATAGAACTCTTAATAATATCTAAGTTAAATAGTTTAAAAACCTATTAGTACTATTTAGTCTTTAGAAACTTGCCTAAGAATTACTTTTAAAGAAGTTTCGAAAATAAGTTTTAATAAATAGTTATTTTAAAGTTACAATATTCTTATATATCATAAAACTTAGCTTTTATTTAAAAAGTATTATATTGAGTTAACCACTAATTAATTTCTTTAAAAACTAAAAGAGAAGTAGTTTGAATAGATATCTTAATATTTAAGATACATCAAGTTATTACTATATATACTTCTAGTTTAATAGGTTTTTAATATCTCAAGATTCCTAATTATTACATATAGTTAGAAGGTAAGATCTAGTGTATTTTCTTTATAACTCAATATAGGTATATGTACTATATAAGGCTTTATTATAAGTAGTTTAAATAAAACGAAGCCTATAGAGATAGTATTAACGCTTGAGGTTTGACTAGTATAAACTCTACTTTTTAAACGCATTATTCCTAATAAGAGTGAACTATCAGCTTTTCTTAGACTATTATAATATTTGTTAGAGTTTTAGCTATTTAGCTATTACTCAAATTTATTCTAATAACCCATTTTAAGTGTTAGAGTTCTAGCTATTTAGCTATTACTCATATTTATCCTAATAGCCTATTTTAGGTAAATAAGGGCTTGAGTACTCTCTATTACTCTTATAATCCTATGTTTTTTATTTATTATAGAAAATCAATTACTCGACTTAAGGCTATACTATCTTGATTATTTATATTCTGAATTGGTCAAACTATAATATGACAATCTTGAATGAATAGACTACTAAGTAGTCTAAGTATAATAAAGCCGAGAGCTCTATATAATATAAACTTAACCTTTCTAAGAATAAACTCTATTTAAATATTAATACTATAAGGTTCCCTACTTCTTATAAAATCCGAACTTCTTATCATTATTACTATTTGTATTAATCTTAGTACCAATCTTAAATACTACTCTAAATAACTTATTCTTTAATAAATAAGAATTGTTAATTTCTCTTAACCTTTTACTAATTACTTATTATTAGTCCAATAAGTTATAAGTCTAGCCTTATATGAATTTATTTCTTTATACTATATTTCCATTTATACCTGTTATTAATGTTAATATTTATATTTTGCTTAATACCTATCCATATTATATTAGAGATTATATTAACTAACTTTAAGCTTCCCTATATCAATCTATTCATATAGAATCTCTCTTAGCTATTTCTAAAAGGCTCTATAGCTTATATTTCTTATATTCATTTTCTTTAAATAATTAACTCCTTCTATTAATTGATTAGTTTAATATTTAATAAATTCATAATGAGATTATATTAATTGGAGTTGTAGGCTTATTATTAAAATCGTAAAAGAAATAGTTAAATAGAAGAAGCTGAAAGTCTCTTATATTTTAAATCCATTAGATCTATTTATAAGATAGCTCTTAAGTATATTAAAACCTTTTATAAATTAATTCTTCAGTCTAATAAGACCTTCTATAAACTAGCTCATAAGTCTATCAAGGCTTTTATACATTAAAGCTTTGAAATTATTTCTAACCTTTATAAAGGAATATCTCTTATGAGATTTAAACTTTAGATTATTGCAAATTATAAGTATATTAATTTATTCTTTGACTATTAAGTTATACTATTATTAATCTTTCAGTTAGTAATAATCTACTCGGGTTAAACTCTAAATATTCTAATTCTACTTTAGAATTCAAATTAATTCTTTATGGAATAGTTATCTTACTCTTTTAGGTTATTATGTAAGAATATAGGTAACTCTGAGTTATATTTTATCCCTCAGTTAAAAGAGACTTGGAATTATAGTACTTAGTCTATTTATATAAAGGCTTTACTTGTTAGTAAAGCTATTCTTATAGAGCTAATTCAATCTACTATTTGAGTTAATAATAATAACTATAATAACGCTCTTAATTATATATAATTAAATTGTACAAAAGGTCTTTTAAGAATTATTAAAAACAATCTTTATATATTTCACTATTTAAAGAAGTCTTTGAATTAGTTCATTTTTCTAATACATATCTTATTTATAATAAACTTTTGAATACTATTCTTAATAGTTTTAAGTCTATAGAAGAAGATCTAAATAAGAATAAAGAACTTATTAATAAATTCTCCTATAATAAATCAAATTATTTAATTGAATTATTATTACATATATTTCAGATAGTTTGGCTAAATATTATAAAAGCTTGATTATTTCAATTACTTAGAGTTTTATATCTAATAGGGATTCTTATAAATCAAATTCCTTAGTTTCTAATTTATTAAATAAGTTTAAAAGGAAAACTTAGACTTCTTTAACTAATTATGTAATTAAGAAGAATTCTAAGAAAGGAAATCGTAAGTAGTCTTCTCTTAGAATTATTATGGAATTCTAGAAGAAATAGAAAGGTATTTTCTATGATTATTTATAAAAAGACTAATTTTATTAAAAAGAATTATTTCAGTCTTTACCTTAGAACAACCTTCTATATGAATAAAGTCAACAAGATTTTGCTTAAGTGCTTTAAGAAAACAAGAGATAAAAAGAATGAAATTAATGATTTAGAGTTAATTAATATTACTTTAACTTGAAACGAAATAATTGAAGATATCTCTAGTAATATAATTAAAGATCTTATATAATTCTATTCCACTATGAAAGACGAAGAAGGAACAAAAAGATAAAGATGAATGTATTATATTTAGAACTTTAATTCTAATTTAATCCTTTCTTAAAAGAAACATTATTAAAAGGATTCTAATTATTTTAATCTTTAAAAAGATTCAATAGAATAAGAACTCTATTAAATAGTGTCAAACTATTCTATTCTTTATGAATATTAAAGTTACTTTTCATATAGGTAAAAACTTCAATCTTTTAATTAATAGAATTGAAATCCTTTTACCTATTAAGTAGAGAACTATTAAAGAGATTATTTGGATTATATAAAGTAATTCAAAATCTATTGTAAATAATATTAAATATCTTTCATATAATATCTATTATATATTATAACTAATTATTAGCTTATCAATATAATTTAAATTTAACGTAATAGGAATATTATCTATTCTTTTAATAAACTTATATGATAAAATATTAAATAGAATAAACTCTTATTTATAGGAATGAGAATTAATACTTTCTATAAATTTAGAATTTCTAATTAATCTAGATATTTAGTTTTGTATGTTAATACTTCTAACATTCATAACGTAAAACTATAATATAATAGAATAAGGTACATTAGTAGTATGTTTAAATCAATTAGAAATATGACAAATAAAATTAATTATAAGTATTTTAAAGATAATACACTATTTATTTATAGAATCTATGTTAGAAATAAGTTTACTAATAAGAGTAATAGAGATTTGAATACTTTTAAGAAGTTTGAATCTCTTAATTATATTATTACAGATTTATATAGAGTTATTTTATTAAAGACTTATAATTACTATAAATACTTTATCTTTTTTATAGATAGATATAGTAGATCTATCTAGGGAGAATTACTAAGAAGTAAAGGTTCTAAAGAGGTTACTTTAGTTTTGAAAGAATATATTAATATAATTACTGATAACAATAATAAGAGAATTGAAGAAGTTAATATAAATAGTAATCTTAGGCCTTCTAATAGTAGAATAAGAATTATTTGTTTTAATTATAATACAATTTATAATATTGAACTATTATATATTTATAAGTCTAACAGTTTAATTGAAAAGACTATAAGAATTATAATTAATAAAGTTAGAACTTTTCTCTATAATTCTAATTTATTCTTATACCCATTATGATTAATATGATTATAATAACAGCTTATTTACTAGTAAATATAGTAACTTTCATATTACTAAGTATATGTTATTAAATACTACTTTAGACGAATTGATTAAGTTTTCAAAAGTTATAAGTTCTTAGGTAAATAATAATTAGATTTAAATTATAAATAAAGAGGTTGAATTTATAAGGTTTATAGAACTTTAGATTATTATATTACTATTTAATATTCTCTTTACTAAAAAGAATAATATGAATATATTGAGAGGTAGAGAAATGCTAAAAGTAAAACGTAATAATTAGAGTTCTAATAATCCTATATGTAAAGCTAGATAGGTTGCTTAAAGTTTCAACTAGTATTTCAATATTCAATATTTAGAAACGTTTAGTATTATTTATAAGTCTAAAGGTATATATATACTTTTATTATAATTTTCTACAATTAGATTTTAACTTAATATAATATTATTATTATATTCATTTATAAAAAAGTAGACGTCAAGATATATATTAAGCTAAGTACTACTTATATCTATAATAGAAATTCTAAAAGTTTCATTTATAATATTAACTCTAAGAATCAGCCTTTTATCTATTTATTACATACAACTTTATATGAGTTAGAATAGAACTTTAGATTATAGTATTTATACTTTAAATTTATCTTATATATGATTAATTTCAAAATATCTCCTCATAATAAAGGAATATGTATATGTAATATTACTCTCAACAAAAGTAGAAACTTAGCTATTTTAATATATTCTATTAATAATATACTATTAGAAGCTAACAATTCTACTACTTCTAAATACATTAATAATAATCTTGAAGTGAATATAAAACTCTTAAATCTAAAGAAACTTAATATCTTTTCAAGTAATAATTTAATTACTAATTATAAAAATACAAATATAGGAGTAAATCAATTTAAATATACTAATACAATTCTTGCTAAGTTCAATAAAAATGATATCTATAATTTTAATATTCCAATATATAATAAAGCTAAACTCTTTATTAATAAGTATTATACTTCAAAAGCAGGAACATTAGAATATAAAAAGGAAATAAGAACTTTATTATATTTAACCTTAGACATTGAACTAGATATTATTCTACGTATTACTATTTACTCTCAGTTTGCTTTGAATTCTTCTAAAGAACTCTTTATGATCCTTAATAAAGTATAGGACTTTTTAATAGAAAACCCTAATTATAGATTAATTTATAGTCAAAATAATATTAATCCTTTTAGTTTCTTTAGATTTAGAGACTTACACTAAACTAGAGGTATTAATAATAGAAAGTCTACTTTAACTTATATATTCTACCTAATCTTATATAGAATTATAAGTAATAACTTAACTAAATAAGAAATAGTAGTTTTATCTATTTATAAAGCTAAATATATAGCTTGAGTAAATACTACTAAAAAGCTATTCACTTATATAATAAATATAGTTTTATTAATAACACCTTAGGATTTAAAACTATTAATAAGCTAATTATCTTTATAAATCATCAATTACCTAAAGAACTTATTCAAAATATTGAATTTTATAAAAGACCTAAATGTATGAATATATTCACTATTATTATATTTGAAATCTTATCTAAACTAATTAGATTAATCTCTTTTATATTAATATAAACAATGATATTACTAGTTCTTTAATGAAGCTTTTAAACTAAATTTAATTTAATGATATTATTAAGAAGATTTTATAAAGCAATCTTAATATTTAACCTTCTTATAAAGGAAATAGTATTAGTAGTCTATTTCTTAAAGATTAGTCTTTTCCTTTAATTCCTTATTAGTCTCAGGTTTCTCTGATGTTTCCTGATTTCTTTTTTACTTTATTTTAAAGTCTTTTCTTTCAAACCTTTTCTAAGTTTTAGATTTTTCACACTTTAATCTTATAGAGATTTCTCTATTTTTCCTATATAATATTTAGAGGTTTTACTACTTTTGAAATTATAAAAGATTTACTTATCTTATATATTTTAAGGGGGGATATTAGAATTCCAACTATTTAATTATTACTTATATTTATCCTAATCACCTATTTTAAATAATAGAGTTCTAGCTATTGAGCTCTTACTGCTATTCATCCTAATAATCTATTCTAAATAAATTAGAGTTTGAATACTCTCTATTACTCTTATAATCCTCTGTTTTCTATTTATTATAGAAAGTTAGTTTTTGAAGTTAAAGTTATACCACTTTAACAATTTATACTCTAAATTAATTAAGTTATAACATTAGAATAGTTTATAAACATATTACTGAGTAGCTTAAGTACAATAGAGCTAAAAGTTCTATATAATAAAAAATTAATATCTCTGAAAATAAACTCTATTCAAATATTAATACTACGAAGGTCCCTATTTCCTATAAAACCAAAACTTCGTATTATTATTACTATTTATATTAATATTAATACTATTCTATATATTATTCTAAGTAACCTATCCTTTAATAATTAAGAGTTTTTCATTCTCCTTAACCTTTTACTAGTTAGTTATTACTAGTTTAACAATATTATTAAGTTACTACATTGGTTTAAATTCTTTCTTCAAATGTCTTTTAAATATTCAAGAGAATTCTGAGTTGAATATTTTTACTTTATTATAGAGAGTTACATAATTAACTAGAAAGGTTAATACTTCTAAAGTAATTTTCCTTAATGAATTAATATAGTTAGTTTCTTAGATATTCTCAAAGAAATTAGTATTTATGTAGCAGAAGAAGTTTATAAATATTATAATGCCTATCTTTGTTATTCTTATTTTGCCAAGATTAGAAATATCTAAAGATAGTTTCTTAGGTTTTAGAGTTATATTTGATATTATTATTTAGATTAAAAGTTCTATAAGATATAGTCATACTGTTGTTTTTAGTCAGGCTTATATAAGAGAAATAGGAAGAAGGATTTTTAAGAAGCTATATAATTTCTTAAGAATAAGAAATTATAAATATTATTATTTTTCATATCTTAATAGTCTGGTATTATTTTATAAGAAGTCATGTATTTATTCAATACTTTCTCATTAGTAAATATTCAATACCTATTCTATATAACTTCAACACTACTATAAGAAATATTTTATTTTAACTTAGATTATACTAAAAGCTTTTTAAACTAAGTTTTAAGAATAGTCTGTCTAGAGAATTAGTATATAGTTTGAAGATTATTAGTAGAGTTCTAAAGTAAAGAGTAGTCTGAAGTATTTAAATAATAAATCTTGAAATTCTTTATTTTATATAAATTTGAAATATATTTTTTAACAATTCCTTTATCTATTATAATTAGTCTTACTAATTTATAACATAATAGTTATAAAGAAGTTAGTTATTAATTAATATTAAGTTTTCTAGAAAGTAATTTATATTTGTCGGTTTATCTGTTATGGGCTGCTATGCTATGGCGCCGTTGGGTAAATAGTCAGCTTATACGGCCTATATATACCACATAGCTAGTACTGGCTATATAGCTATATGGGCTATATAGGCCCTATTCCTATATATGTGGCTATGCGCTATATATGTAATATTAATAATAACAATGAATAACTAGGAGACTACTTTGTACCTATATGGCAAGATTATATATAGTATATATTATCTTCTAAATAAATTAATACTAATTAGTAGTCAACTGTTATTGTTATTATACTATAAATTAGTAAGATTATCTTAGTAGAAGAAGTAATTATAACTTTTGCCTAAAGCTTATAGATAAAAGACTGTGAGATTTATTCTATTTAGATATTTTAAACCCTCCCTACTTTAAGATTCCAGCTAGGAGTTTCGAGATTATATATTAAGCCCTTATAGACTTTACTATTAAAGACTTTAACTATATATTTGTATTATAATTTGAAATAAGATATTTCTTATAACATATTGAGGATTTTAAATAGTAGGCTTAAAAGTAAGAGGTCTTTTAATTTAGGATTTTTAATATTACTAATTGGAATATATTACGAAATAAGTAGTAATAGGTAGTTGATACTACCTTTTTAGGCTAAGCAAGCCGTCTTTTAGTATTGTAAGTAGCTAAAAGTAGTTTTATTTAATAAATATTAATATGTGAGGAAAGAAGGCTCCTGCGTGTAACTACTATTTATAGATTTTTATAGTGATGGGATAGCTATTTATATAGCTATATGTACTTATATAATCCCTAAAAACTAATCTATAGTAATTACCCCTATTTAAAAAAGAAATTATACCCTTATAATCCTACTTTCTAGTTTTTAGTCTAAATTATTACATTCTAAGTAATAATTACTATTACTAATACTTATTATATTATTACTAATGTAATTATTAAAGTCGTCAGGAGTATTGTTATTATTATAATTATTATAATTGTCAGGCGTATTATAATTGCTAGTATTTATCTTAATATTACTTTTAGGAGTATTAGAGATATTACTATTAGAGTTTTTAGAGTTATATACTTTTTTAGTAAAAGTGGGTCTTAGGTTATTATTATTATTATTAGTATTATTATTATTATTATCAATCTACTTATATAGAAAGTAGGTATTAGTATTACTAGTATTAGTATTACTCTTACTTTATATAGAAGCATAATTTCTACTATTCTGCGTTTATATAGATATTGTAGATTATATAGATATATAACTACTATTATTATTAGAGGTAGTATGATTGCTATAGGTGTTATATATAGTAGATAGTATTAATAAGGTTAATTACTATGGTAGTTACTATAGTACTAATTACTATAGTACTTATTATAGTTGATAAGTAATAATATTATTATTATTATCCTACTTTTAAGCTGAAGTCTATATATTAATCTAGTTTATCTAATTAGTCTAATTAGTAATTAGATAAATATAATATACTTAATAAGAAGAAATTAAAGAAAGAAGTTATTAAGTCTAAAGTTGCTACTTTTCTAAACTAACTAAAAGAAGTTTTATAAATAAAATATATATAGTAAGTACTACTCCCCTTAATAATAGAATAACTCTTGCCTTATAGCGCTTTTAGTAAAAATAATATAATTTAGCTATAGCCTTGTGACGTATTATAGATAGCTATAGTAGCCTTATATTAAATAGATTAAAGCTATAGCTTTATTACTTAAATAGTTAATATTAGTTATACTACTATTTATTATAAAATAAGTAGTAATAAGTAGTTAGTACTACTTTTTTATACTAGGTAAGCTGTTTTATAGTACTATAAGTAGCTAAAAGTAGTTTTATTTAATAAATATAGATATATAAGGAAAGAAAGCCTCTATATATAACTACTATTTATAGATTTTTATAGTAACGGAACAGCCAATTATATAGCTATATGCGCTAATGTAATCCCCAGAAACCATTCTGTAATAGAATAGATATAGTAAATATAACTTGTTTAAGCCTTATGACTTTTTCCTAATTATTAGAGTTTATAGTATTTCTAACTTCTTATAGATATTTTAAATTCTCTCTAATTCTTACTAAAGCTCTAAATTATATACTGAACTCCTTAAGGTAAATACTGCTAAGGAGTTAAATATATATCCTTATTCTATTTAAATTGAAGTATTCTATATAGCTATATTAGGCTTAGGCTTTTAGTATAGCTAAATAGAGTATATTTAGTAGATATATTTAGAAGCCTATATAGTTTCTTAAGACCCTTTTATGTAGTTTAAATAAAAGCCTTCTCTTATAACATTTAAAGCTCTATAAAGATATATAGCTATACCACTTTCATAAGTTATAACTCATAGCGAGAGCTTTTTCTTACAGTTTCTAATAGGAGACACTAGAAGGTATATAGTCATACTAATTTCTTAAGATATAATTTATAATAAGAGCTTTCTACTATAACTTCTAATAATAATAACTCTAGAAACTACTAGAAGGTATATCATATTACTAATGTCTTAAGGTAATACCTCTATATTTATATAGCTATATAACCCTAAGTTTAAATAAGGCTCTATACTCTTTTAATTTCTAACGTTTACTTAAAGGGATCTTAATAATTAATATAACTATTATAATTATATAGAGGGATAGATAGGTAATAGGTTTTGTAGTAAAGAAAGCTATCAAAAAACGGTATTTTATAGCTAGCTATTTAGGCTTTTTTAGAATTAGATAATATTACTATAGTATAAATAAAAAGTCGCTAGTATTAGTTTATCTATTATAAGCTATTATGCTATAGCGTTATTAGGTAAATAGTCGGCCCATATAGCCTATATATACCATATAGCTAATACTAGCTATATAGCTATATAGGCTATATAGGCCCTATTTCTATATATATAGCCACAAGCTATATATATAATAATAATAATAGTAATAAATATCTAGAATACTACTTTCTACCTATACGGCAAAATTACGTATAGTATATATTACCCTCTAAATAAACTAATAATATTATATATAATCTTATTATATAAGTATAAAGTAGTATTCTTATTACTTATTACTATTATTATTCTATTATATAACATATAGTGCCACATAAGGCTCTAGATCTACTGCATAGCAATTACTTACTAGTTGCTACGCACTTGGCTACAGCTGGCGCCAGGCGCCTAGCATCCGTCGCCAGTAGGGCGCAGAGGGCATGCCGCCGCGTATGTGGCAGTATGGCGTAACTGACAAGTAGTTTGAATGGGGCGAGGCCTGTGGAGACGGCGCCGGCGTCTGAGGTTTACCTGTTTACCTGGTGCAAACTCTGCCTCTCGAGCGCGTTAGTCCTGACATATTCCGTCTCCAGTTCCTCCCTGGGCAGATGCGGCCTGACTTTTTTTAACGCACCTCCATACCTAACATCTTTATCCCGGAATAAGTACGGGGATTTACGTTACCAGCAGTCATTGCGAATTACCAAGACAAGCTGCAGTCATAGCCAAAGCCATTATACCAACACCACTCATTAACAACTTCATAGCCACTTTTGTTTGCCATGGGCAGAGCTAGACCGAAGAGTCAAAAGCGTGGAGACTATCGCGTTTCGCGCAGCCAGGAAAATGCAGCAGAACTACCTAAAAAAAAATTCTATCGACAGCGGGCTCATGCGAACCCTTTTTCGGACCACCATTTAGTCTAGTTGAGTTCTTGTCTCGCGCCTGGGTACTACTTGTTGCTTACTGAGGTTGCGTTCTTAGCCCCGCCTGTCCAGATGAAATGGACTGGACGCTGTACTACCCTGCTCTCCCTACGCAAGGGGAGTCTCTCCCCAATCACATATTCACACACAACCAGTCATGCATGCGGATTTCGGACAGCACGAGATCGGGCAGCTTACGAAAGAACATTGAGGTTGTTGATATCGGCTGTGGCTTTGGCGGACTGCTAGTGGCACTGGCACCACTCATGCCAGAGACCTTAGCACTTGGTATACACTCTTTGTGTGACTTGGGGAATGTTGATTAACTGACCTCACCTCCTTAGGTCTTGAAATTCGTACCTCTGTCACCGAATATGTACAGGAAAAGATTAGGGCGCTGCGAGCACAAAATGAAGGCACTGGCCTGTACCAGAACATCGGTTGTATCAGAGCCAACACCATGAAGTTCCTACCCAATTTCTTGAGGAAGTCGCAGTTGTCGAAAATTTTCATTTGCTTCCCGGACCCGCACTTCAAGGCTCGGAAACACAAGGCCAGAATTGTTTCAGCAACCTTGAATTCTGAATACGCCTTTGCATTGCGGCCCGGCGGCATCGTCTACACCATCACGGATGTCGAGCCGCTTCATCAATGGATGGCGGAGCACTTCGTGGCACACCCATCTTTTGAACGACTGTCTCAAGAGGAAGAAGAGGCTGATGAGTGTGTCCAAGTGATGAAGTCGGAGACAGAGGAAGGCAGAAAAGTAACACGCAACCAAGGCCAAAAGTTCGTGGCCCTCTTCCGAAGGATAGAGGACCCTCCTTGGTGATACAGTGGTGATATGGATTACTCGAACTGTCTGTACCGACCTACGGCGAAGCAGCTCCCAAATCAATGAAGCACGCGTTCTGTTCGTGCAGGCGGGAACGAGACCCTGCACGCATATCCAGGCAGCATCATTGGGCTCTCGTTAGAGCGAGCGGAGTTCCCAAAACGCGATATGGTGGGCAGACTGGATGTGAGGTACATAGAAGGCTTGAAGTCCAGAGATACTCAGACAAAGACTAACGAGGGACGTCTTTGACTAGTAAATAACCTGTTGTGATAGGGAAATACGATGACCTGAAAATGACGACTCTCTGGTGACCTAACAATAGTAACATATAGTCTACAGTCCGCCGGGGTTATAAACGTTAGCTCAGTTACATTATCCCTATTTCATCATCTTACTGGCTATTGAGATCTTATACTCTCTATAGCTAATTTTCCGTTAGTTCTATATTAATTGTTAACTGATATCAAGGGAAGAATTCCTATTATTTACTCTTATTACTCTTATTATGATTATTATAAATTTATTTCTCTTATTAATTTTACTACTATATATAGATACTTATTAGTATATATATTATTAGTATTAGCTAAAGTAGCTATTTATACTAGCTTAATATAGTAGATAATAGGGTAAGTTACAAGCTAATATTTATAATTCTGGCGGATAGTATATAAAGTTGAGCTTATAATAGGAGATGGGGTAAGATTAGTAATAGGTTGAAGGTTTAAAAGAGGATTAATTAGGAAAATATAATTTTTATATCATGATAATTATCATTGAAATTCTTAGTCATTTTGTATTAGATTTCTTCTAAGAAAAACAGTTATTTAAAATTGAACATAGGTTCTATTCATTATTAATAATTTGACTTTAATAGAATTATATTTATTTTTCTTCTAGATTATTAGAATATTAATACTATTAAATAACATATATTTCTAATAAAGCTTTTTATTTTATATAATGATTATTAATTATCTAGCTAGAGTTTGTACTTCAATCTACTCTATATTAATAGCTATAGTTATAGTTACTTTGGGTTTTTAGATATTTTGTAATAATACTATACTATTAGTATATAATAATAAAATATATTGAACTTTAGATTATTATAATAATATCATCTTCAGGCTTCTTTACTATTAATTACTAGTGACTTTTATAATAGTCAGACTTTAATATATATATCTGTTTAAATTTATAATAGGTTACTTCGAGAATATATTTAAGATAATTGGAACTATATTTAAATATCTTACCTTTAGGCTCTATCAAACTCTTCTTTCTTACTTTATTTTCGTTTTAGCTTTACTAATAGTCTTATCTTTTAACAATTTTTTAAGACTAAATATAATTATAGCTAGATTCAGAAGGCCAGAGAGAACAGTAAAGTTCTTTTTACATAAAACTAGCCTCTTTAGGCTTTTATGAAGATAGTTATATTTCTTATAACAATTAATAACTTTTATAAAGTTAATATTAATATAGAAGTTATAAGAGTTAAATATAGTAAGAAATAGTAGCTAGGAGTATTCCTACTATCATGATTATTAGTAGTAGTATTATTATTATAGAAAAATAGCTATTGACTCAAAGATACTAAAGAAGAGTTGGTTAATCTTCTATTACTTCTTTCTATATTTATAGTTAGTATTCGTGAGATATATTAGCGGTATTATTATGACTTATTATATATCTAACCAATATAAGTCAATATTATAAGTTTTATTATAGTAAGTTTAATACTTTAAAGCTATTATTATCTAAATTATCACAAGGCCTATACTAAAAAGTTTATATATCTAGTTGTTACTTATGACTTTTTGGTTTCTATATGATTCTAAATTGGAGCTAGAATTGAACTTATTATCAAGTTCTTTTTACTACATTTATATATAGAAATAAATATAGATTATAATATATAACTAGACTTTCTTTTATCATAGAGACTTTCTACTTGTTATTATATATAGAGTATTTCGAAAGAATATATATTACATTATATATTGCATATTGCGAATTCAAACATATTATATATATTTATTATATATTAGGTTTTTACGTGATATACATGTTTGTACTTGTAATATAATAGTCTAAAGACTTTTATATTTATATCAAATTCTATATATGTATAGTTATATTTGTAATACTAATAATATATTATATTTCTCATTATATAAAAAACGTCAAATTGAATTTTTCACTTGAAAAGTCTACTCTACTTTAGATAAAACACTAATATTGATATCAAATTATATAGTCTTTTATATTTCTTAATTTGATTATATCAAAGTTATTAAGTTTTAATAATACTCAAAATTAAATGCTTCTATTTTCATATAATATTGCTTCTTTAATAATAATAGTTAAGCCTTTTGTTTTATATAGAGAATATTTAGCTTTTGGCTAGGACTTATACTCTACTTTACTTTATACTAAGAGCTATAGCTATAGTTACTTTAAGTCTTTGAATTATAATAAGAGTATCTTAATTATATAGGATAGTATATATACAATATTTAAAGTAATACCTTTTCTACTATTAGTTAATAATAACTACTTGAATAAATTTTGATATTATCGGTTATACCATACCGTAAGGTATATAGTAACTATATATATTACTATATACATAGTAGTATACTTTTTATGCCCTACTAGTGATAGATACTAAGTATCTAGTACTAGCTATAGTTAAACGTATAATAGTTAGGAAGTAATTATTATACTATAGATCTAAAGCTTTATATAGTACTATATACTATATAATATAATAATAATAATAACGAATAATTAGAATACTAATTTATACTTATATAGTAAGATTATATATAGTATATATTACCCTCTAGATTAACTAATACTAATTAATAGTTAGCTTATCTATTATTATTATACTATAGATTAATAAGACTAATTATAATAAAAGAATAACTATAAAAAACTATACTTAAGGTTTATATAAAATAAAGAATTATAAGAGTAACTACTTAGATATTTTAAACTCTCCTTACTTAAATATTTTAATTAGGATATTTTAAAAAATATATTAATACTTTAGAAGATTTTTATAAAACTTAAATAGAAATATTATATTAAAACCTTTTATTCTAATTAAATTAAAATATACTTTTGATAATATTTTTAAAGAATGTTCTAAATTTATACTTTTAATTATTACTTACTGGAATGTATTTAGTAAATATAATAAACTTTATTAAATCTTACTAGACTTTTATAATATTAGAAACTTATAATATCTCTAATCTTAACTTCTTAAGACTTATATAACTTCTCGAGATATATTTTGTACTCTTTTTTTATATAGATAAGTAAATTAAATAATTCTTTTATATTGTTTTAATATTAATAATAATATCTAAATTATTAGCCCCTAGGGAAATATTTATTCTAAATATTTGTTTAATAATTATAGCTATATTAAATAGTATTTTTATACTTATAAAACTCTATTAATATCTAAATCTAATACTATTTAGATAGATCTAAAATATTAACTATAAGAACTTTATAGATAAGAATATTCTTACTATCTTAATATATTTAGTATACTAAATCATATTTTACAACTACTTAAGATTATATAACTAAGAGCTTTTTTAAATATTTAAAAATAATTTTGAGACTAGTTTATTTTAATATAGTAACTTATAGATATTTAAGTTACCTACTATATTTAAAACTACTTTTTCTTCTATAATATTAAAAATATTATAAATAGGGAAAAGATTTTTAGTATTTTATATTAGATTATTTAATAAAACCTATTTATCCTATAAATACTTAAACAAATCACTAAAACTAGTAAATACTATATTTCTCTTTAAATAAATATTAAAAAGTTCTCTAAGTAGCTTAAAGATTTTATAGAAGATAATTAAAAAGTTATACTATCTATCTATAAAATTAAACTTAAAATTTAAAAGATTCAATCTATTTTAGCTTTCTTATAAATAGTAGAAGAAGGATAGTAGTAATATAGCTAATTAGTTTATATATCTTTAGTATTAGTATTATATTTCTAACTCCTCTTATTAACCTTATTAATATATAACCCTTCTAGTATAAAACTTCTCTATATATAAGAAATAAACTATAAGTATAATAATTTATAATTTTTAAAGAAATTTAAATACTTTTTATATATTCCTTCTACTACTTTTTTTAATAATACTTTAATTAAATATACTATAAATTTTATAAAGTTTTATAATAAAATAATAAAATATAGTAAAAACCTATATAATATTTTTAAGAGACAAATCTATATATTCCGTAATTATTACTTTAGGCTTAGTATCCCATACTATATATAGGTAAGTATCTTTTTAATTATATATAAAGATTAAGTATTTAAGTATTATTTTGAATACTTTAGTAATCCTAGTTTTAACCTATAGTTTGAATAGATAACCCGCTAAATTAAAAACTACTTTAAAAATAATAAATATTGATAGCTATACTTTTCTAATTAGTAAAATACTATATTTCGAAATATTATAATTAAACATTCTAATAAAAATAAAAGAAAGCTTTTAAAGCTTTTATATTAAGATTTACCTATATTTAAAAAGCTTTCCTTTTAGACTTTTATATAAATATAGTATTCTACTTCTAATTTATAAATATATATTATAATGTATCTAAATACTAATCAGTTTTTTTTAATGTTATTATAATATTTTAAAACCTCTATAATAAGTTATAATTAGTAATAAGTAATATTATATTAATTTAAAAAACATAATATATTTAAAATAATAGGGATAATAACTAGAAATAAATTAATAATTAATTTTAAATTAATTATATATATAACT
>QAPG01000260.1:0-31923 GCA_004366825.1 Colletotrichum spinosum | reverse complement strand
TAATTATTATATATAATTAAAAAAATAAAATCTAATATCTATTATATATAACTAAATATAGCTATATATATTATATAAAGTTTTATTTTAAGTAGTTTAAATAGGGCGAAGTTTATAGAGATAGCACTAACACCTGAAATCTATCTAGTATAAACTCTACCTCTCGAGTACGTTATTCCTAATAATATTCATTCTATAAAAAAAACTTTTAGCTACTTATAATACTAAAAAACAGCTTGCCTAGCTTAAAAGGGTAGTACTAACTACTTATTACTACTTATTTTATAATAAATAGTAATATAACTAATATATCTATTCGAGTAATAAAGCTATAGCTTTAATCTGTTTTTAATAAAGTTACTATAGCTATTTATAATATATTATAAACCTTTAGCTAAATTGTATTATTTTTACTAAAAGCGCTATAAGGTAAAAGTTATTCTATTATTAAAGAGAATAGTACTTATTATATATATTTTATTTATAAAGTCCCCCTTAGTTAATTTAGAGTGATAGGAGCCTTAGGCTTAATAACCTCTTTCTTTAATTTCTTCTTATTAACTATATTATCCTTATCTAATTACTAATTAGACTAATTAGATAAGCCAGATTAATATATAGATTTCGGCTTGAAAGAGGGGTAATAATAATAATATTATTATTTATTAACTATAGTAACTGCTATAGCAATTAATAATACTGACGATAATAATAATAGCCTGGAACCCACTTTTACCAGAAGGGCACGTGATTCTGAAAACTCTAATAATGATGTTTCTAATACTCCTAAAAGTAATATTAAGATAAATACTAACGATTATAATATACCTAACAATTATACTAATTATAATAATAATAATATGCCCAACGACTTTAATTATATTAGTAATAATACGGTAAGTACTAGTAGTAGTAGTAGTTATTCAGAATATAATAATTCAAACTAAATAGAAGGTAAGATTATAAAGATATAACTTCTTTTTTTAACTAGGGGTAATTATTATATAATAGTTTCTGGGGATTATATAAGTGCGTATAGCTATATAATTAGCCCTTCTACTACTGTAAAAACTTGTAAATAGTAGTTATACAGGGCCTTCTTTCCTGATGTATAAATATTTATTATATAAAAACAACTTTTAGCTACTCACAATATTAACAAACGGCTTGCCCAGCCTAAAAGGGTAGTACTAACTACCTATTACTGCTTATTTTATAATATCTACTATAACTATTAGTATATATATTACTCTCTAAAGTATAATTTCAGCCCTCCTACCTCTCTACTAATTACTATAGCTAGATTCTAGTTAATTTAAAACTAGGCGTTTTATAGCTATAGTAGTTAGTATACCGATTGTATATTTACTTTTTTAATAATAAATAACTAATACATCTTTCTATAATAGCTTTATACCTTTATACATTTATACTTTCATATTTATATATCTTTATAGCTATATATAAATCAAATATCTTAAGATATTTACTTACTATTAACTATAGGTATTCTATTCAAATATTTATTACAACCTTAATACCTATAATCCTAATATTTTCTAAACTAAACTTTACCTACTCTTAAAATAAGACTTTATACTTTTAATATGAAAGTTCTCTATTATTAACACAAGCTAATCTATAATTACTTTATAAATATAAGAAGATTCCGCTTACTCTTATTCGTAAATGATCTGAATATATTGAATATAACTAATATGTATATAATACTTATGTAGATATAAAGATAACTAATATAGAATAATACTTATGTAGATATAAATACTTCTTATATAATTTAATAGCTTTTTAAACTCTAAGAATTTAATTACTATAATACTTTAAAATATCTAATAATTAGTCTTATAGTAGTATATGAATATTAACGTATTATTTAATTAATACTTAGTTTCTGAACGTTTTAGTGTGAAATAGTAGTTTATAAAATAGCTAGATAATTACTATTCAAACATCTATAAGCTATTTATTAATTATACCTTTTAGGATAATTTGATTGAGGCTTAATCTGATAAACCGATAGTTTTAGTTATAAGGGTTATAGGTAAATATTACTATACGTATCTTATATTTCTCCGCTTGTAAGTAGCTATATAGATTTTAAGAAGATTTTAAATCTATTATTAAAGTCTAGATATAGAAAAACAATAGGTTGTAGAATGTTTAATTCGTAGTATTTTGTTTTATCTTATTTTTAAGTAGTTTAAAAGGTTTTCAACTCTATGATTTTAATAGTTACCTTTGGCTAAATATATTAAGCTTTAGCTTCAATAAGGCGTTTTCTAATTATTACTGAAAGGTCTTCTATTACTATAGGGTCATGTATTAGAACTAGGGGTATAGTTGTTTATAATAAGAGGTAATTCTATTCATATTTTAACTAGTTATAAGCTAGTATTAGTATAAATATCTTTATTAAGTAAACTTCATAGTTGAATGTATATATAAAGTGAAGAGCCTACATGATACTCTAGGTATAAAGTAAAAGTAATTGAATTATTTCTTTTTATATAAGGGTTTTAGATAATTATTATATTTTCAAGAGTATTGTTTCCATTAGAAAATATATTGATATCTATATTTTTAGAAATAAATCTTTTAGATTTAGGATTCTCTTTATCTCTTGATAATTTGTCCTTTTTCTCGTTGTTTTCCTAGTTTGATTGAAAACAATATTAATATATTCGCGATTTTCCTTCTTAGATTCTTTCTTGTTTTTATTATTATCTTTTATTATAATATTCTTCTAATACCTTAAAGCCTTTTTGAAATACAGATAGGTATACTATTCTTTAGTATAATTATCTTTCCTAAAGCTATTATAAAAGATGTTCTTCTATATTTATAAGGATCTTTAGTGATTCTCATAGTCATCTTTGTCTAAGTATTTCTAGTACAATTAATTAAATTATTATCTCTTCTTCTACATTTATCTAATAAATCAGAAAACAAAAAAACTAAAATATAGGCTTCTCTATTGAATTTAAAGTTCTAAGTTATAGAAATAATAAAACCTTTCGAATTAGAAATAAGGTTATCTAAAATATAAATTGAAACTATTTATTTGAATAACTCTAATCTATTATAAGATAGACCTTTAGTTATATCTTTAATATAATTGAGAATTCCCTTTATACTATCAAAAGTACTTAAAATAATATTAAATCCTTCTTTATAATTTAGGAATTTGTCAGTAGATCCTAAGGGTTTTCAGAGCTTTGATCAATATTTAAATACTTCAAAAATATTTATATTATCTTTCAATATTTATAAAAGGCCATCTTTATAAGATAATTATATATAAATTAAAGCTTTTTAATTTTTAGGTTTACTTTTAGAAGTAATGGGTTGGGTAATATCTATAAAGATGTTTTAACTAATAAGTAAAGTTTTCATATAAATAGACTAGATTTTATAATTATCAATACTTATAAATTGCAAAATAGTAATCTTTCTAAACTTGTATATTTCATTCAAGTAATATAATTACTAAATTATATATATTATAAGGGTTTTCTAAAAGAATATATAGGAAGCCTTATAATATATAGTACAGTAAATACTATATATTCTAAAAAGATATAGGTTAAAGGTTGAAATCTCTTTTCTGTTTAGAATAGAAATATTGTTATAGAATAGATTCTTGACATTACATAAGCGTGCACAGTTACGTAATCGGCTGTCCTATCACTATAAAAACCTGTAAACAGTAGTTACACGCGGGAGCCTTCTTTCCTCATATATCAACATTTATTTAATAAAAATACTTTTAACTACTTATAGTACTAATAAATAGCTAGCTTAGCCTCAAAGGATAATACTAACTACTTATTACTACTTATTTCATAATAAATAGTAGTATAACTAATATATCTATTTGAATAATAAAGCTATAGTTTTAACCTATTTTTTAATATAGCTACTATAGCTATCTATAATATATTATAAAGCTATAGTAAAATTATATTCTTTTTATTAAAAACGCTATAAAGTAAGAACTACTCTATTATTAAAAAGAATAATACCTACTATATATATTTTATTTATAGAACCCCCCTTAATTAGTTTAGAAAAATAAGAGCCTTAGGCTTAATAACTTCTTTTCTCAATTTCTTCTTATTAATTGTATTATTCTTATCTAATTGCTAATCGGACTAATTAGATGAACTAGATTAGTATATAGATCTTAGTTTAAAAGTAAAGTAATAATAATAACATTATTACTTATTAACTATAGTAAGTACTATAGTAGTTAATGTTTTAATAACTACTATAGTAATTAATATTATTAATACTACTTATTATATATAACACCTATAGTAGTTATACTACTTTTAATAATAATAGAGGTTATATTTCTATATAAAATAAGAGTAGTACTAGTATTAGTAGTATTAGTATCTACTTTCTATATAAGTAGATTTATAATAATAATAATAATACTAATAACGATAATAACAGCCTGAGACCTACTTTTACTGAAGGGGTACGTGATGAAAACTCTCATAATAATATTTCTGATACTTTTAAAAGTAATATTAATAAGGTAAGTGTTAGTAATTATAATACGCCTGATGATTATAGTAATTAGAATAATAATAATACTCCTGATGACTTTGATTATATTAGTAATAATATAGTAAGTACTAGTAATAGTAGTAGTTATTTAGAATATAATAATTCAGACTAAAAACTAGAAGATAGGACTATAAGGGTGCAGCTTTTTTTTTAACGAGGGGTAATTATTATAGAATGGATTCTAGATATTATATAAGTTTATATAGTTATATAATCAGCCGTCTTATTACTATAAAAGCCTATAAATAGTAGTTATACACAGGAGCCTTCTTTCCTTATGTATTAATATTTATTTAATAAAAACACTTTTAGCTACTTATAGTACTAATAAACGGCTAGCCTAGCCTAAAAGGGCAGTACCGACCACCTGTTACTACTCATTTCGTAACAAATATAGCTTAAAGAATAAACCTAAGAATTAGAGATCTAAATACTAATACTTTCTTTTTCTTTTTTATATAAACTTAATTCTTCCTTCTACAAAACTAATTGAAAACTGAAATAAAGTTTGATATAAAACAAGCTGGTTTTCTATATCTATTAATCCTTTTACTATTAAAATAATTTGAAACTAAGGAAGATATATATTTAAAAGTAATTTGAAAAGATAGTTAACAAAAAGTCAATCTTCAATATCTAAAGACTTAAAAATAGCTCAAATACCTAGAGAGATTGAACTTTTAGGTGTTAAAATAGCTTGTTGAATAAAGCTAATTCTTTATAGAAATAAGATAATTCTAGTAAAGTATTTAGTTCTTATAAAAATAGTAAAAGGGTAGAAACTTTCATAGATCTTATTGCAATGCTTAATTTGTATAAATAGTTAAGAAGAATACTTTTCTGAAGAATAAAGAATAGAAGAAGAATTAGGTTTATAATCTATTAGAATAAAAAGATGAATAAGTAAAATAATCGTTGAAATATTACTACAGATAGCTATAGGATTAAGAGAAATATAATATAATAAAAATAGGTTCCTTAATATAGAGACTTATTCGGAATATTCTTAATAATAATAATAGCAAAGAGGGAGAAATAGTACTTTAATTAATAGTAGAATCGACTATTTATACTAATTATCTGGAGAAATATTAAACCTTTTATACAGAAGGCTTATTTTAGGGTTCTAGTTACAATTATAGTACTACTAGAATACTAGCTATAGCCATAGTATATAGGTTACTATAGCTATAGTATATAAAGTATTATAATTATAATATATTATAGTATATCATATAAACTACTATAACTATAATACATTATATATTATATTTATAATATATAGATTCGAATATAGTATATATTATGACATAGTTATAATATATTAGCTACTTTAGCTATAATATATAAGGCACTATAACTATCATATATATAGCTTAAACTACTTCTAGTATCTTATAAAAGAAGAAATGTTTATATGTTTACTTTATTTATTAGAACTATAAAGAGTAGAAAGGTGAAATGAATATGTATTTATAGAACGACTTTTATGCGTATAAATATCGTAAAGTTCTTTATTACTTCTGTTGTAATAATAGAAATAGAAGTTCTTTACATATTAGAATAAATCTAATAGCTCTTTATGAAGTATATCTTACTAATATATAGCTTATTTATATAAAGACCTTTAAGACTTAATAATAGGTAAAAAGAGAAAAATATAAAGTTATAAAACTTAAAGCTTTTTAAAATTAAAAACTAAAGACTTTTAAGATTTCTTTTCGTGAAATTTAGATAGACTTCACTTAAATTTAATAAGGCTTAAACGCTTAGTTAAGATATATACTATAATATCTTCTATAATTATATAATATATAAAGATAACTTTATTTCTAATAAAATCTCTTATAAAGTGATATCTAATATTTGTATATCCTACTTTGCTATACAATTGAGGATTTCTAGATGGTCCTTCTACTACCAAATTATCTACAAAAGCCTTAGGCCTTTTCATTTTAAGTAGTTTTTATTTTAAATTTATGTAATTATAATTATAGTATAAATAAGTTATTTCTCTATAGGTATTTGATCGAGCAATATATTTAGTTATGCAAATAGATAGAACTACTTTATTTTGTTTCAATAGTAGATAGGTATTTAATGGAGCTATATATTAAGTAGTAGAAATAGATAGAACTACTATGTCTTGTTTTATAATAGAATAACCTATAGTATTACTATTTGTTCTTAAATGGAAAATATAATCAAAGTAGATTCTTTATTACTTAGCCTTCTTGTTTAATCTGAATTGGTATATTTTATGAACTTTCTAATAGAAGATATATCTTTATAGTTGTAAGTCAATCTATATTTCTTATTGTTATTTAGATAACCCTGTAAAAATAGAAAGCTAACTCATAATCTTTCTCTGGATCATAAGTAAATCAAGAATAAACTACTATTATAAAAGTAATATTAGGCTTTGTTTTTAGAGTTAAATATAATAAAGCTCCTACTCTTTATGAAAGCTTTGAAATATCTGATTTCAAAGCTTGTTATTTATTTTCAAGTAGTTTAGGGTTATTACCTATAGGAATATTAAACTTATAAATAGTTTCTTTTTTATATTTCTTAATAATCTTCTTAGTATATTTATTTTAATTTCATAGTAACTGGTTTCCCTAGTTTATCGATAGATTATAACTGAGAATGGTAGAAAGCTTTCCTAGGTTCTAAATCTTTATCCTTTCTCTTAAATAATAATATTTATAACCAGCTGCTTTCTACTCATGAGCAGCTAATAATACATTATTTATATAGTAGGTTAAAGTAGCTATATGGGCTTTATTTTAGATGCAAACTACTTTATTGTGAGGAGAAATAATAAATTTGGTTAACTAAAGAATATGTTTTTAAATAACTATACTAAAGTTGAGAATTCTGTTTTAAATTATATAATACTTCATTGAATAAACAGATAGAAGGTTCCGCTTAATATAGTAGTTTAATATCTAGCTACCTTTTACTATTTTCTAGCAAAAGTAATAAGTTCGAACTTTATGGTAAAAAACTGTAACTAATAGCTATATATTTTTTAATCTTATATACTAAATATTGTAACTACTACTAGCTATTAGCGTTTACTAATAGCTATTAATAGCTAGTAATTATAAATAGCTAGTAACTATTCATAGCTAGTAATAAGTATTTTTAACTACTTAGTATTGGTATTACTTTATGATAATCGTGAATAGGGTAATCATATTAGATAAACTTATACTTTCCCTATTTATTACTTATTATATTGACTAACTATATTATTACTAGTTAAGGTTTCTTCTATGTAAATAGTTCTTTAGCCCTAGTATTAAAGGTTTTATAAAGTAAAAGCTGACTACTAGCTATTACTTCTTTTAAAGAGTTCCTGAGAAGGATATGACAGACATTCAATACAATTTATATCTTAAGTAAATAAAAGTATAGTCTTTATCATCTTTATAAGTATTTGGACTTATAGTAGGATTGAATGCTAAAGAATTATTCTTTATATTAATATAGTAACTACTTAATAGTTAAATATATATAGTTTTATTAATATGAGTATAAATATATACTATATAATATCACGTTATATTAAAATCTATCCTTAGTTAATAGAAAAGGTATTATCTATCTCCAACCTTTAGGCCTATAAGGAGTATTATAGGTTTCTGAATAAGTTAATACTTAAATATTAATCATAGCCTTAAGTTACCTATCTAGTCTTATATATAGTTTCTTGAATTAGATTATTTACTTATAGTTTATTAACGTATCTACTATTTAAAATATTAATACTTTTAATATTCATAGTAAATAGAAGTATTGCCTTCCAACTATTTATAGAGTTTATTTATTTTATTTCTTTTATTATAGCTAGGATCTAGTTTCTATAACCAGAGAATTTGAATATTTAAATAAAAGAAGTAGGTTCTTCTACTTTATTTACTAATAGAATATAAGAAGTTTGATTATCTTTATTAGTATTTCTATATAATTCTATATATTATATAAAGTAGTATAGTTTTAAATTGTAAAGAAGGTGTTTCCTTTATATTATTTATAATTCTTCTTAGGTTTATTTTATATACTAGATAAATTAATATATTAGTTAGATGCTCTCTGGATATTATTATATCTTTCTATATATAATTTTGATGATTTACTATTTTTAGTTATTCTCATATTTGAATTTTCTTCTAGATCTATTCTAGTATTTCCTTCGATTTAAGTAGTCGGACTTATTGAAGAGTTATTATTATTATTATCTTAACTTTAGTCTGAATTGGAAATAGAAGTATTTGAATGTAAAATAAGAATATTATTAAGCTAATTAGAAATATAATTATTGGAATTCTTTTCTAATTTAATAGACAAAAGTAACTTTCTTTCTAAAATATAAAAGATATTCTTTAGGATTTTGATACTTTTAGACTATATAGCTTTTTGTATTAAAGTCCTAAATTGTATAAGTATTATTTCTATAAGCTATAACAGTTCTTTAATAAGTTCTAATATCTAATCTTATACTATTAGGATTTATATTCATATATTGATAGAAGTTACTTTATATTTTGATAGTATGAATATGAGGTTTTGTTTTATTTTTTAATCTATACGAAGTCTTGAAATTTACAGAACTATATGGAATTCTATTATATATATATACATATATATATACACCTACTTAACGTAGTAGTTTAATATCTAGCTAGGTTTTACTATTTTATAATAAGAGTAGTAGGTTTAAATCCTATAGTAAGTAAGTACGACTAGTAGTTACTATTAGAACAGATAGATACGTAGGTAAATTAATAGTTAAGTTATTACTATAGATAATTATAAAATTAGGAGAAACGTAATATGATTAAAGTAGTTTTCTTAACATGAGGACGTATTCAAAATATTCGTCATAATAATAGTTAAATAGAGGGAGAAATAGTAATTCAATTAATAGTATAATTAACTATTTCTGACTATTATTTATAGAAATATTGAAATTCTTATATAGAAGGTTTATTTCGGAATTCTAGCTATACTATTATAATTCTAGCTATATTACTAGAGTTCTAACTATAACTATAGTATATAGGCTACTATAGCTATAGTATATAAGGTGTTATAGCTATGATATATATACATTAGTATAATATATGAGCTACTATAATTATAGTATATAACGTATTATAACTATAATATATAAGCTAAAGCATAGTATATACTATAATATAGCTATAGCATATTAACTACTATAGCTATAATATATAAGGCGCTATAACTATAGCATATATAGCTTAAACTACTTCTAATACTTTATATAAAAGAAAACCTTTATGTTTTTACCTTATTTACTTAAGAACTACTAGGGGTAAAAAAGTAAAATAAGTATATATTTATAGAACGAATTTTATACGATTTATATATATAGAAATATTATATAACTTCTTATTACTTCTATTAACGTCATAGAAATAGAAGTTCTTTAAATATCAGAATAAATCAAATATCCCCCTATAAGATATTTTAGCTAGTATATAACTTAATTATATAAAAACTTATAAAACTTAATTAAAAGTAAAAAGAGAAAAATTATATAAAGTTATAAAACTTAAAACTCTAAAAAGTAAGAAAAAGAAAGACTTTTAAGATATCTTTTCTTAGAATTTAGATAAGATTCGCTTAAATCTTACTAAGCCTAAAGATTTAATTAGAATATTAGCTATATTATCTTCTATATTTATATGATATATAAATATATCTTTATTTCTAATAAAATCTCTTATAAAGTAATATTTTATATCTATATATTTTACTTTTTTATAAAATTTAGGGTTTTTAGCTAGCTTTTTTACTATTAAACTATTTATAAAAGTCTTGGGCTTTTTAATTTTAAATAATCCTAATTTTGATCTCATATAATTATAATTATAATATACATAAGTTGCTTCTTTATAAGTATCTAATAGAACTATATATTCAGCTTTATAAATAGATAAAGCTACTATGTTTTATTCTATAGTAGAATAACTTATAGTATTACTATTTCTTCTTAAATAGAAAAAGTAAAGAGAAGTAGATATTCTATTATTTAGATCTCTTATTTAATTTAAATCAGTATATCTTATAATATTTTTAATAGAAGATATATTTTTATAGTTATAAGTAAATCTATATTATTTATTATTATTTATATAACCATATGTATAGTTAAAAGCTAAAAAATGATTTTTATATAGGTTATAAGTCAATTAAGAATAGGTTATTACTATAAAGATAATATTAGGTTTTGTTTTTAAAGCTGAATATAATAGAGCTCTTACTTTATATTAAGATTTTCAAATATTATTATTTAAAGCTTTTTCTTTATTTTTAAGTAATTCTAAATTATTATCTATAGGAGTTTTGTATTTATAAATAATTCTTTTCTTACATACTTTAATCGTTTTCTCAATATAATTTCTTTAATTAATTATAACTATTTTTTCTTTTCAGTTTATAGATAAATTATAACTAAGAAAAATAGAAAGTTATTGTTATAGAATGGTTTCTAGGGATTACGTAAGCGCGTACGGCTATGTAATCGGCTGTCATATCATTATAAAAACCCATAAATAGTAGTTATACGAAGGCCTTCTTTCTTTATATATCAATATTTATTTAATAAAAATACTTTTAACTACTTATAATACTAATAAACAGCTAGCCCAATTTAAAAACGTAGTACTAACTATTTATTACTATTTATTGTGTAATAAATAGTAATATAATTAATATATTTATTTAAATAATAAGGCTATAGCTTTAACCTATTTTTTAGTATAGCTACTATAGCTATCTATAATATATTATAAAGCTATAGCTAAATTATATTGTTTTTACTAAAGACGTTATAAGGTAAAAGCTATTCTATTATTAAGAAGAATAATACTTACTATATATATTTTATTTATAGAACCCCCCTTAGTTAGTTTAGAAAAGCAGGAGCCTTAGGTTTAATAATAATATCTTTTATCGATTTCTTCTTATTAATTATATTATCCTTATCTGATTGCTAATTAGATCAATCAGACGAGCTAGATTAGCATATAGACTTTAGCTCAAAAGCGGGGTAATAATAATATTATTATTTATCAATTATAGTAACTACTATAGTAATTAATACTATAGTAGTTAACACTATAGCAACTACTATAGTAATGAACATTATTAATACTACCTATTATATGTAACACCTATAGTAGTTATACTACTTCTACTAATAATAGTAGTTATACTTCTATACGATCTATATAAACGCGGGGTAGTAGAAGTTATACTTCTATATAAAGTAAGAGTAGTACTAGCACTAGTAGTACTAGCACCTACCCTCTATATAAATAGATTTATAATAATGATAATAATACTAATAATAATAATAACAACTTAAGACCTACTTTTACTAATAAAATATATAATTCTAAAAACTCTAAAGATAACAGTATTTCTAATACTCCTAAAAGTAATATTGAAATAAGTATTAATAACTATAATATACCTAGTAATTATAGCGATTATAGTAATAATAATACTCCTAACGATTTTAATAATTATATTAATAATAATATAATAAGTACTAGTAATAGTAGTAGTTATTCAGAATACGACGATTTAAACTAAAAACTAGAAGGTAAAACTATAAAGGTATAGCTTTTTTTTTAACTAGGGGTAATTGTTATAGAATGGTTTCTAGAGATTATATAAGTATATATAGCTATATAATTAGCTATCCTGTTACTATAAAAACCTGTAAATAGTAGTCACGCGGGGGCCTTCTTTCCTTACGTATTAACATTCATTTAATAAAAACACTTTTAGCTACTCACAGTACCAATAAACAGCTAGCCCAGCCTAAAAGGGTAGTACTAACCACCCATTACTGCCGTCACTGCTTATTTCATAACAACTATTATATTTTGAAGTTATTATATTTCTATTAAAAAGAAAAACTTATTATTTATAAGTATTAACTTCAGCTTTACTATAAATCCTACTTATTGAAATTCCTCTTCTTCTTTGTTATTGAATTTAAGTAAATAGAAGTTAAAGGTATTATTTATTTATATATTTATACCATTAAAGTATAAATTCTTTATTTTAGAGATTATAAGATGTAAGTTACTTAATAAAGTCTCTATCTTTGGTTTCTCTTTATAATAATTAGAATATATGATATATTAATATATATCTAACTCTATAAAGCTATATAATAGCTAGATAATAATAATAATAATACTTTCTAGATATATTCATTATAAATTAGTAAGTAGTTATATTAAGATAAAGTAGTTTAACAATATCTCTATTTATCTAAAACTTAGAATACTTATTTATCTATTTCTCTAAATATTAGAATATTTAAAGTATAGTACTTTCTTTACTGATAGAATCTCTTATTCTTTAATATATAACCTTTTAAAAGATTTATCTCGTATTATAATAAGGCTATATTAGTAGAAATTAATACTTTTAACTAATACTTCTACTTCTCTAATTATGAAATAGATATTATAATATATAGTATTAGAAAGGCTAGTTTCTATAACATAAATATCATTCTTATACAGTTATTTTTATTATTTTAACCTCTCTTCAAATACTACTACTATAAATATCTTCTTAAATAGACTTTCTCCTTTAATTTCATTATTATATAAATTCTGATTATTATTCTTTCTAACTTGAAATTAATGATATGACTTGAATATTATTATTGAGAAAGTATTAAACCTACTTTCTATCTTTATAATATATATCTTACTATTAATTAAAATAAATCTAAAACGTTTAGTCTAATCTTAATATTTATAATAGATATATATGTCTAATTATAATAAGAGTTAGTAGATAGATATTATAAAAAGACTATTATATATATTTAAAATATCTAAAATCGAATATTATATATAAATCTTATATATCTCTTCTATTGTTTTATAGATAACTATTATATATCTTATTATAGTTAGAAATAATGATAAATATATATTGAGATATAGATATATTTTAAGAATAGATAAAAGTAGTATAAAACTATTAATGCTATTAATATTGTTAATTATTTTAACTATACTTTAAGATATTTGTTTCTTACAATTTCTAATATTTTATTATGTATAATCTTATAAACCTTTTATAAGAGAATATAATACTATTTAATTTTATAAATACTATTATAAATATTCATTAATATAATCTTCATTTTACTATTTAGGTTATTAGCCTGTCTTCTAAAACCTTTTATAATAACATTATGTTTTATATTAATAATAGTTCTATCTAAAAAACCTTAGTATATATTAATCTAATATATTCTTACTATATATTATATATCCTCTAGAAAAACACGTCTTATGAGTTTTAAAATTATAAATACTATTAATATATTAATTATATATAGTAAAAATTTACTACTGCTAAAATATATAATATTAATAATAATCTCTATATTAAACGTATGAATATTTTTAGAATTAAATTTAAATTAATATTATATTCTGCCATTAATTTAATATTAATAATAGGTTTTAATAATTATCTTAATCTAACTTATAGTTATAATTTAATGTATTGTATTCAAATATTATTTAAAGTTTAAATATTAAAGTAATTAAATCTCATATCGAATTACTATATTTCTATTTTTATAAAAGGATTAATAGCCTTATTATAAGAACCTTCTTAAATTAAAAACTATAAATACTTATTATATCCCTCTATAAATAAAAATACTCCTTCCTACTTAGTTTTATTATTACATTTATTAAAATAGATTTAGAATTAATTTATATTAGAGAAATTAAAGAGAAATCTAGTAACTATTAATATAATATTAAACTTAATATTATCAACGAAATATAAATATTTAAACTATATAAAAACTCGTAATACCTTATTTATTTCTAAATTTCATATTTATTTTTAAAGTAATCTTATTAAATTAGATATTAGGTATAATTAGCTAAAGAGCGTTTAATTACTATATACTTCTTATGAATAATCTTCTTATTTCTATATTTAAAAAGATATTTTGAAATATAACTCTAAAAAACCTTCAAATTAAAAGTATTTCTAATTTAATTAATATTATAGAATAATAATGAGTATAATCTTAAAGAATCTCTATAAGCCTCTTAAAATTAGCTATTCTAATTTTACTATTTGTTATGATAAAGTATATTACTTTAAATCTATCTTCTAATATTTTACTTATATTATTATATAATACTCTTATAATTATCTCTATTTGTATAATATTGATAAAGTAAGTAGTAATTTCTACAACTAACTCTGTTTTAATAATAAATACCTTTTTAAAATATAGTATTACCACTTTATACTTCTTAGTTATATACTTTATTAATTAACATTCTATTATTAATTTTAAATATATTCAATATTTATTGTATATATTTGCCCCTTAAGGGTTCTTATAAAGTAGTTTTAAAATATTACTATTACTCCTTTAATATAGAAGTTAACATAATTAATAGTAATTCAAATACTAATTATACTTTTAATTATTATATCCATAGTTAGCTAGAAAGTAATTATAATTCATAATATAATTATTCTTCTATTTAACTTATTATTATTAGTTTCTAAAGATCTTTATTATCTATTAATATAACTTACTAATAGTTAGCTTTACTTTATTTATAGTATTATAGAAAGTATTAACTATATTATATACTTAATATATAATTATATATATCTCTTCATTAACCTTCTCTTACAAATCTCATACATTTAAATAGATATATTAAAGTAAATTAATTCTAATTATTATTATTTTAAATATTTTAATTCTATTAATATAATTATAATCTTTAATAAATATCTTAAAGTTTATATTTTTCTGTTTTTAATACTTATAATATATTATAAGTCTCTTAAACCTGTTCATAATTATAATAGTTATTCTAATAATTAAGAAGTTATTTTAAATTACTATAATTAATATCTTATAATATATCTATATTTATCTAACTAATATATTATTAAATATTCTTCTTAAAAAATCTTATTAAAGATTATAAGTAATATATTTAGTAGTAAATATATTTTTAACAGCATTATAATTCTTATTTATATATTCATTACTTAATTAATATACCTTACCAAATCATAATTTAACCTTTTTATAAAGCTAATTAAGGATAATATATTATTTTAAATATATCTAATGATTACTCTTGAAATATATATAGAATCCTAGAAATTATTATAATCCTTCTTATTATTATATCTTTAATTAGCATTATTTCTTACAATAAGATTCTATATAAATATAATTATCTAAATATTTAATTTAATTAGTCATCAGTTTAGTGTTAATATATTCTCAATAATTGATATTATCAATCTTATTTATATTAGAATTATCTTTATCTTTAGGCTTTCTAATATAGAAAGTTATGAGCTTTTAATAGGTATAAACCTTCTAATTTTTAAGAATTACTTAATATATCCTAAGTCTTTTTTAATTTCTTCTTTTAAATAGTAATAGCTTTTCTAATGAGTTTTAATATTTCCTTCTATCTATTAAATTAATATATTCTTATTGAATATTTCTACTAACTTCTCTTTTATAATCTCTTTATTCATAGAGAGATATATATTTCTACTAGGAAAGTAATTTCTCAATAATTATAATATTCTTCTTCTTATTATATTATAATATATTTCCTCTTAATCTCAAAAATCGCTTTAAGAAGTATATTATAAATCTTTAAAATAGAAGTCATATTTTCTTTATATTTATATATAGTAATAAATATATACATTATTCATACTTATATTTCTATTATATAGTATAACTTATTCTTCTTATGAATTAAATATAACTTACTAATAGATATTAATTGATGTTTCTATTTGTATTGATCAAAATACTTTCTTATACTTATTAATAGGAATTACTTTACTCTAATTATTCTATATTTCTCTAGAATTATTAATAAGGTTTAAAGAAGAAGATAAAATTTAAAATAATAGATTAACAAAATATCTATAGTTAATATAACTTTGCTATATTTGAATTATAAATACTTCTGTAAAAGCTATAACCTTCAGAAATATATATAGTTATGTTACAAACTATTATTACTAAGTAGAAGTTTCCTTCTAGTAAAATCTTATATATATCCTTTAATTAGAATTCTTAAGGATTCCCCAAAATAAACTTATCTAATTATTGCATTTAATAATATATTTAATAATATATGAAAAATAATATAATTAGCTAGAGTTAGGAATACTATTAAAGTGAGTATAATTATTAAACTAATCCTTTTAGTCATTCCTACATATTATAAGTATATAAATAAGCTACTAGTAATAAATACAGATAATAGAAGATGAAAGAATGAATATTATAAATTATTATTATATACATCTATCAATATATAGAGTAGTATACTTTCTTAATATTTTATAGAAAGGAGATTTATCACTAGAAGTTATCATATTTATTAAATATGTAGTAATATCTACTTCTTCTTATTAATTTATATCTTCTTTTCTTATATTATTTGTTGTAATTATCCTTCTTTTCTATATTTTAAACCTTACTATTACTTATTAGATATTCCTTTCTTTAGATCTTTTAAATATATTGTATTTATATTCAACTAAATAGCTATATATTTAGATATCTATTCAATAGGTCTTGTATTATTAATAAGTAATATTAGTTAACCTTTTATATTATTAATATATAGGAGAATATTTAGAGACTATTTAGAAATTAGAATAATAAATAATAGTTTTATAATACTTTTAACTTTAGTATTATTTATTATAATACTATAGACTTATGAGCTTTCTAGAGATCGTTATAAGATATCTATTATAATTATATATAGAATACTTAAGAAAAGTATTAGAAATATCTACGATTATTCTATATCACTAGTTTCTCCATATTACCTTTCAAAATCTCCTTATTAAATAATATAAGATTTCTTTTTTATATATTTTGTTCTTATTAATTATAATTTAAATTATACAAGTTAGATTAAGAATAAAATATCCTTTATTCCTTAAGTTCTTTCTATGAACAAAAGGTTTATTATATTATTATAATTATTAAATTAATTTCTTATTATGTCTCTATCTATTAAATATGTAGGAAACATTAGGAAATAGTAATAGGAGACAGTAATATACTATAAATCCTTCTTTCTTATTTATATTAATCTTATTATACTAACTATTATATTTCTATTTTAATAAGTTAGTAAATATCTTAATTTTTAATTTCTTATAAGTTAGATATAAATAATACTAAATTAATAAGTTATTGTAAGTTTACCATCTTTCCCTATTTCTACTATATAGACTTCTAGAAGTTATATTAGCATCTTAGAGTGATATATAGTTATAATAGTTTTAGACTTATCTATTTTGATTCTATAGGTTTCTAGAGATTTCTTTAAGAAGTATTAAAGTCTTATGTTTGAAATTATTCCTTATTAATTTATAGTTAAATAGTAGTAAATAATATCAATAGTAAAAGAATACTACTAATTATTGTTAATTTATAATTAGTAAATATTATAATTAACGAATTATATAAATAGTATATAACTAGTTATCTCTATTTATAATATCTATATCTAAGTTATAATGTATATATATATTATATACTATAAGGATAAATATATATAATAACCCTTCTATTCTTATAAGTTTAAATAAGTACGTCGACTATTTAGTTACTTACTACTATAGCTTTAGCTACTTTAGTGCTATATTTAACCTAATAGATACTGTAGAAAATAGTATTTAAATAATAGCTTTTAAATCTAAATATGGATATAAGAGTTATAATACTACTGTTTCTAATAGTTTTACTTCTAGAAGTATTATTTTAAATAATAATATAAAATACTATTTAGTCTTATAGGACTCCTATAATTTTACTTCTCTTAAAAACAGGAAGGCTTTTATTAGAAAATAATATTAAAAACTATTTAGAAGGAGTAATAGTCTTCTTTTTAAAGTTATAATATATTTAGTATTATATAATAATATTATTAGACTTATAGTCTTAAGGGGGTTCTTAAGATTATTATTTAGACTATCAGTACTTTTATAATCTATGAAGAAAACGTAATATATTATTATAGAATATATTTTAGAATTAGTATTTAACTTATACTAATCAAAGGAAGTATACTTGATAGACTAATAATCTATTTTACTATACATATAGTACTTTCTATTTAAATTGCTATATATAACTATAGGAGAAGAGTAGGTTCTATTTAGTATAGAAAAATATAAATACTATTATGGTTATATTAAAAGTCTTTAATCTATTTAAAATCATATACCTCTCGGGAGCCTTTAAAGGAAGCTATACCTAGTAGTTAGCTCTTACTTTATAAATCCTATAGATACTACTAGTATTAAGGAACTATTTAAATAGAATAAACTTTAGGTAGCAAATATAGTTAGTTAATATAATAGCTGATAAATAGAAAGTATATATATATTTATATCTATTATAATTACTTTTTTAAAAAATTATAGTTATATAATATTAATACTAGCTAGCTAGTAGTACTAATCGCCAGCTATTAAATAGTTACTAGCTATTGATAGCTAGTAGTAGAAGCTACTAGCTAGTAGTAGCTACTATATTTAGTTTATATAATTAGAAGATATAAGGCTACTAGTCGCGCTTACTTATTGTAAGATTCAAACCTACTACTCTTACTATAATAGTAAGAACTAGCTAGATGTTAAACTACTACGTTAAGTAGAGGATATAAATATTATAAAATAGTATAAATAGAATATTAAGTATTCTATAGTATAGCATTTTAAAAGTATTCTTAAGGAGATTTATATATATAGTTTGTTTAAACTTTATTAATAACCTCCCTCTAGTTATTATTTCTACTATTCTAAATATATTATTATTTTTAAAGTAATCTAATATTACCTATAGCTAGTCTTAACTAATTTTACAAACTCTAAGGAATTACTATAAGACTAAAGAAGGCTAACTAATATTTAAGTATACTATAATATATACTTATGAGTTAGAAGTAGAATATTATATCTATATAGAAGTTCATTAAAAAAGCTTTTAAATATATATAAGCTTAAGTATAAAGGCCTCAAGAGCCTCCTTTTTGTTCTTTTTAAAGTATTTAGCTATAATACTTCAAAATACAGTATTTTACTAGTTAGAGAGATATGATTATTGATATTTATTATTTTTAAAGTAGTCTTCAATATAGTGAGTTATCTATTCAAACTATACCTTAAAGTTAGAGTTACTTAAGTACTTAAAGTAATACTTAAGAATCTAATTCTTTAATATAATTAAGAATATATTAGCCTATATATAGTATAAGATACTAAGCTTGAAGTAGTAATTATAGAAGATAGAGATTTTAGTTTTAAATATATTATACAGACTTCTACTATACTTTATATTTCTATTGTATAACTTTATAAAATCTATAGTATATTTAGCTAACGTATTACTAAAAAGAGTAGTAGAGATAAAATATAAGGTATACTTATAGTAGCTTTCTTAGTATTAAAGAGGTTTTAAAATAGTTAAATAGAGGGTTAGTAAGACTAACTATTATACTAGAAATCTCTTATTATAATAGTATTAGTTACGCTATACTATAACGCATATAGTAACTATACGTATTACTATATATATAGTAGTATGCCTTCCGCGGTTTACTAACGATGGATACTAGGTACTTAGTACTAGTTATAGCTAAATATATAGTAATTAGTAAGTAATTACTATACTATAGATCTAGAGCTTTATATAGCGCTATGAATTATATAATTTAATAAGATTATAGTAATAAATAACTAGAATAGTAATTTATATCTATATAATAAGATTATATATAGTATATATTACCCTTTAAATTAAGTAATACTAATTAGTAATTAACTTATCTATTACTACTATACTATAGATTAGATTGGCTTATTATAGTAGAAAACGCAGCTTTAAAAAACTATACCTAAAGTTGATATAGAGTAAAAGATTGTAGGACTAACTATTTAGATATTTTAAACCTTTCTTATTTTAATACTCCAACTAGGATATTCTAAAGAATATACTGATATTTTAGAAAACTTTTAAAAGACTTAAATAGAGATATTATATTAAAAACCCTTACTCTAATTAAACTAAAATATACTTTTAGTAGTATTTTTAAAGAGTTTTCTAAATTTATATTTTTAATTACTACTTATTAGAATATATTTAGTAAATATAATAAACCTTATTAAGCCTTATTAGACTTTTATAATACTAGAGACTTATAGTATCTCTAGTTTTAACCGCTTGAAATCTATATGGTTTCTTAAGATATATTTTATACTTCTTTCTATATATAAATAAATAAATCTAATAATCTCCTTATAATATCCTAATCTTTATAATAATATCTAAATTACTAACTCCTAGGGAAATATTTATTTTAAACATTCTTTTATAATTATAATTATATTAAATAGTATTCTTTTACTTATAGAATTCTACTGATATCTAATTCTAATACTACTTAGATAGATCTAAAGTATTAATTATAAAAGCTTTATAGATAAAACTATTCTTACTATTTTAATATATTTAGTATATTAAATAGTATTTTATAACTACTTAAAATTGAATTATTATAAACTTTTTGAAATATTCAAAAATAATATTAAAGATTAGTTTATTATAATATAATAACTTATAAATACTTAAATTACCTATTAAGTTTGAAACTACTCTTTCTTTTATAATATTAGAATTAATATAAATAGAGAAAAGACCTTTAGTATTCTATATTAGATTACTTAATAAGACCTATTTACTTTTTAGATATCGAAAAAGATTATTAAAACTAGTAAATATTATACTACTTTTTAAATAAATATTAAAATGTTCTGTAAATAATTGAAAGACTTCATAAAATATAATTAGAAGATTATATTACCTATTTATAAACTTAAACTTAGGGTTTGAAAGATTAAACTTATTTTAGCTTTCTTATAAATAGTAGAAGAAAGATAGTAGTAATATAACTAGTTAGCTTATATACTTCTAATATTAATATTATACACCTCACTCGCCTTATTAACCTTATTAATATATAGCTTTTTTAATATAAAGTTTCCCTATATATAAAAAGTAAGCTATAAGTATAACAGTCTATAGCTCCTAAAGTAATTTAAATATTCTTTATATATTCTTTCTACTACCCTATTTAATAATACTTTAACTAAATATATAATAGACTTCATAAAGTTTTATCATAGGATAATAAAGTATAATAAAAACCTATATAATATTCTTAAGATAAAAGTCTATATATTTTATAATTATTATTTTAAACTTAGTATTTTATACTATATATAGAGAGGTATCTTCTTAATTATACTTAAAAATTAAATATTTAAATATTATTTTCACCCGCTTGACGTAGTGGTTTAACGTCTGGCTGGCTTTTACCGTTTTACAGCAAGAGTAGTAGGTTCGAATCCTACGGTAGGCAAGCGCGACTAGTAGTTACAAACCTTCTAGTTATAAAAACTAAGTATAGTAATTACTACTAGCTATTAGTACTTACTATTAGCTATTATAACTAGTAACTATTAACAACTAGTAATAAGTACTACTAGTTAGCTAGTATTAGTATTATATAATAACCTATTACAACTCTTAATAGAATAACTATAATAAATAGGCCTATACCTTCCCCATTTTATTACTTATTATATTAACTAACTATATTATTACTATTTAAAGTTTCCTCTATTTAAATAGTTCCTTAAAACTAGTATTATCTATAGAATATATAAAGTAAGAGCTGACTATAGGATATAACTACTTTTAAAGGGACCCTAAGAGGCATATAACTTTAAATAGATCAGAAACCTTCAATACAACTACTATTATATATATATATATATATATATATTAATATCTTAAGTAGTGTTATGGAGAGTTCTAATTATTGATATATAAAAACAATATATAGTAAGTTAATAGGATTTTATTAGAATATATCTTAATAGGGATCTTAAAGATAATACTTATATATAAATATTCTTATTACTTAATCATTACTTTATAAATCTAAAACATTCTTATTATATTAGAATAAACAATTATAATACCTATTTAGATTAAGATATCTAGCTATAATAAACATTACATGGCTGTAGATAAAGAAGGTAATAGTAGTAATAGAAAGTTGAAGAAATCTTGATATAAGTTAGTTTTATAGCTTTATTATCAAATAATACTATATATTATAATAATAAACTAAAGCTTATAATAACTATATATATTGATAATATATTGGTTATTAGACTAATTGAGAATATTACTAAAGTTTTCTTCTAAATTAAATAGAATATTAAGATAAATAACCTAACAATACCAAATTCTTTCCTAAAGGTCTACTTATAATTTAATAAGAATGAAATAGTAATGTCATAAGAAAGTTCCTTGAAAGAAATATCTAAAGAATTTGGAGAATTCTTCTACTTAACTATTATTTTAATAGAAACAAAAACATAAGATATTACTATATCACTAAGAAGATATATTAATATAATATTATAATAGTAATATTACTCAGCTTTTAGAAAACTCTTGCTTACTGTTTAAATAATATAATTCGATTTGTTATTTAGTTATAAGTTATAAGTAAGATTTCTATATAACTCTAAAAACTCTTATCAAAAAGAATACTATACTTCTTCTAATATACTAAAATATAAAATAAATACTATATCTATTATATTACTAAAAAGAATAGAAATCAGGATTGAGAATTCTATAAATATATAATTAATAATTATACTAGTTATAAAACTATATGTAAATTGATAATTAGATAGATATTTTTTGTAATTGGAAGTTCAATATTATAGAGATCTTAATATTAAACAATGATAGTTAAATTATCCATGAAGACTAAACATTATATAAAATCTAGTATGACTTCTAAAACTATATAGATCTAAAGCTTCTTTAAAAAGATTAAACAAGAGATTATTAAATTTATATTGATATAAATAAATAATACCAAATTAATTATACTTCTTAGAAGAAGAAACTTAAATAATAGAATAATACATATATAAATCTATAGCTATCTTATAAGATAAATAATATATTAGAATAAAACAATTTTTGAATATATAGAAATTATTCATAATATTACTAGTAGTTTTATAAAATTCCTTAGAAAATGACTATTAATATAAATTAAAAGTTTTTTAAATTTTAAAAAATATACAAATATTGGAAGCAATATTAAAATAGTAGAATTATTATTCTAGAAAAGAAAAGTATAATAAATCTTTTCTAAAATATTCTATAATAAATCCTAGGGATTTTATAGAGAAATACTATTCTAGAAACTTTTACAAAAAGCCATAAAATCTTAGAAATAGAAATAAAATAATTTAAACTTTAATACTAAATATAAAATTTATAGTTATAAAGATATATAGTATTACTATTAAAGTTATATTATATAACTATATAAGAAGGAAGCTTATCCTATATATATAGTAGTAAATAGACTATACCTCCTATGTTAACAACTACTTCGTATTCCTAATCCCTATTTGTAGCCTCTGTTATAATATCAACAGGGGCGAATCCGGATAGCCAAACTCTGTCAACCATGCTATCGCAAAGGCCATGCCTGGCACCCATTTCTATGCCGGGTAAGTTCATGGTAGTGGCTAAACATGCTGTCTCGTAGCTGTTGCAAATGCGTTGCTCCATTGTATCTTCGTGGGCCTCGGGCGCGGTCACGACGTCTTTGTCGAAACTTATATCACCCTCTTTCCTCTCCTCACGCCTGCGCCATCTGCCCGACTGCCTCTGCCATCAACCTGTTCGTTAACTTCGCATTGACCCCGACAACGGCCCCTCGAGCTGTCCACCATCTGCAGTCAACGCCATGGCGTTTCAAGACCGTGAGTTGGACAAGCCGGTGGTAACGATTGGACATGAGACTGGCCGAAGAGGGATCGGGAGGCCTAGAAAATAAGTTTCTCTACGCAATGAGCTCGAACCAAGCTTGGGCTGGTTATAAATCGCACCAAACTCCCGTGTTCTTCAAACAATTGGCCTCTGGTCAATCACCCTCCATTCGTATGGCTTCATGCTCCCTAGACCAAGAGCTTGCCTCGCAGTGCTAAGAGACGCGATGACTGACAGTTTGGCTGGGATGTTCGGACTCGAGAGTGCCTGAGACCACGATTCTTGGCTTACAGCCAGGGGATGTGTTTGTCCACCGCAATATCGCAAATATAGTGTCCTCAACCGATATCAATACCTCTGCAGTCATTGACTATGCTGTTGCCCACCTCAAAGTCAAACACGTGGTTCTTTGCGGTCACTCAGCGTGTGGTGGAGCAAAGGCAGCACTTGGGGACTCCCGGGTCGGGGGCGTCCTGGATCCTTGGTTAACCCCTCTGAAGGCAGTTCGTGCGAGGAACGCGGAAGAGCTCGACGGCATCAAACACGAAGATTTAAGGGCTCTTCGCATTGCCGAAATGAACTTAGAGGCTGGAATAGAAGTTCTGATGGCGAACCTCACAATTCGAGACGGCATCAAGGAGTGTGGACTTCAAGTTCACGGCTGTCTTTTCGATATCGCAACTGGTTGAATGAGAGATCTCGGGCTTGGTACTAACGGCCTGAAGTTGTCTCAAGCAGTGGTATCGAACGTAGGGAGCAAAGAAATTGTGCGCGGCAGGCACGCACAACTGGTATTTCGGGAAGGAGGGGATGCCTCTATGCAGGCTCATTGATAGTGAAGCATGTGCCCTAATGCATCAAGCCTCGTACGACGGTCATCTCTTGTGTCCTAGTAAAGTTTAACAGTCCACCAAAATGACATGTTCGCTACTAAGGGACAACGATCCCGACATGCGCGTTTCACTTCATGCTGTTTGGCCCTACGTTATGCGGGCAGGCTAAAAGCGCGCGTATCGGATTTGAAAGCCGCAGGATTCAAAGGTTCACGCGCCGGAAGTTTTGAATTATAAGGCAGCGTCTGGTTGTTCGGTTCCTAGACAAGCCCAGGTGATGGCCAACCTAGCGTTCTCGTTCAGTTCAGCCATTTGGAGGCAGATGCTAAGGTATTCCGTTGAGCCACGTCGCTACCGACGTCATCTAGATTAGATCAATTTCTTCGTCAAGTCGTCAAACGTCTGACAGCGGGTTGTCTGCGCTTTCCCCGTCGCGGAGCCGTGCGCAAATTCTCCATCCACAGCGGTCTTGATTAACCGTATACCAGCTTGAAGATGTCGTTGAAGACGAAGTAGTTACCAGAGGGGTCGCGGAGCAGCTGGAAAGCCTGAGTATAGTTCATGGGACGCTGCTCTTCATCAACCTGAACTGGTTAGCCATGTTGGCTACAGGAGGTTCATGTCGGCATCACAAGCTCACCAAAAGCTGTCCAGTAACGAGAATGATGATTCCGCCCTCGAGGGTGGGCTGAGCGTCGAGGGTAGAGACCTGGTGCTTGACCTTCTCAAAAGGTAGGGACTGCGTCACAACTGTCAGTCTACGGGATCAACTAATGGCATAGATTAGCTTGTAGTGTTTCGCGACTTACTGAAAGCTTTTCGACGATTGAGCTGGCACCCAAAACCGATGCAGACTCGAACGTCAGCATGGATTGATCACGCTGTTTCAAAATCGATTAGCACTTTTGTGTAGTCTGAAGATCAGGACGAGGATCTCACATAAAGGCTGGCGAGTCCTTTTCGGTCCCCGTCAAACTGGTTGTAGTAGAACTCGATAAACTGCTCTGTGCGCATTTGGTAGCCAAGTCAGCCTCACTTCGAGCAGCAAGGACTTCATGAGCCCAAAGATAACGGGTCAATCTTTCGAGTGCTTGGGAATCACCTACTGGCAATCTCTTCGAAGTCTGCAGCAGTGGTAAGCCGGTTAGTCAATCGGCGCGCGACAGGAATCGGGTGACATGCGCACTACGAGCCAAAGACGGTGACGCGGGACAGGGCTGATGATCAGGCGCAGCACGCATCTTGGTATCGCAATGACCCATGCGTGGTATCTGGGGATAATACGAGGCCGGGGGTAATTCACTACGTACTGGAAGCCATATTGTCTGTCTGGTTTGGCAACGAAAATTTTCTTCCAGAGCGTTGTGAGTTGGAGCTATGGCAAGGCTTTTCGTTGGGAACAACTGCCAGTTTTCGTCAGGTCAGGCTGAGAAAGAGGGGTGGTAGGGGGCGGGTGTGGTACGTGCTAAGGGATTGAACTAGAGGCTTCGACGCATCAGTGTGAGTAGATAAGTCAGCACCTGGTAAGTCAGCACACCCTGTACTCCGCCACCACCCCTAGCCGGCCACTTCTCCACGTAAAATCTTGTAGTTGAACAGCAATATCTCACTTACTAGCAGTAGTAGAAAGAGAAAAGATTATATATAGAAAGAATCTATAGTAATAGCTACTTCTTTCTTCTTCTATTATGAGTAGATTAAGGAACTTTTAGGTAAAGAATATATAAGAAAAGCTAGAAATTATAAACTAAAAGATTATTTTACTAATAAATCTAGAATAAATATAAAAATAGACATAATACTATATTTAGAGTATATATATTTATATAAAACTAAATCTCTTAGATAAATAGTATTAATTGAATTCATTATAAAAATATAGCTAAAGGCTTTAACTAGAAAGAGTTTAGATATATAAATAGAATTTATATTACTATATAGACTACTACTTAAAGGATTTAAATTATAATCTTTGAATTAAAAACTCTTTCTAGTATTTTAGTAGTTATAGCTAGCCAATTACTAGGTATATTATATAGTCCTATTAGTATATCTTTATAATTATCCCCTTTTCTAAAACCTTTAGTTTTTAAAACTATAATTATATACTTTTTAATATCCCTTATAAATCTATATATTATTACTAACTATTTATTATAAAATATACTTTTAATACTAATAATTATTCTATATTAATACTATTATTTATTAAAGTAATTTTTATAATTTGAATAATAGAACTGATTTTTATTATTTTTATTATTAGGTTTTTAGTTATTCCTTTTATTATTTATAAATATATTTACTATTATCTTAGTGATATATTAATACTTTTAATTTCTATAATATTATTCTAATTAGAATAATTCTTCAAGCTTTATTATAAATCTTTATATTATTTCGCTATATATTTAGTAAGTATTATCTAGTTCTTCTACATATATCTTATTATCTTCTGATCTTTTATTTATACTATCTTTATCTTTCTAATATCTTTTTATATTATTTTACTAGTTATTCTTAGNTAGTAAGTATTATCTACTTCTTCTATATATATCTTATTATCTTCTGATCTTTTATTTATACTATCTTTATCTTTCTAATATCTTTTTATATTATTTTACTAGTTATTCTTAGTTTATCATTTTTTCTCTTCTTTTTTTTCTTTTTTATTATTTTTATACTATATATTCCCTAATAATATCTTATATTATAATTATTATTATTATCTTTTAAGTATTTGTTTATAATAGTAAAGAAGCTGCTAATAAAAATTTTCTATACTTAGAACCTAGTAACTATTTGCCTTATTTTAGCTATCCATCCTTACTTTATCTTAATATAGAAAGATTATTCTATATTATTAGTAATTATATATTAAAATATCTCTTTTATGAGAAGAATAAATAGAAACATTATAATACAAATTGTTTTTTTACTATATATTTACTATTATTATCAACTTTTACTATTTAGATTCTATTTAAGTTATATAATGCCGCCTAAGTAACTTAGAACTAGACTATTATCTATTACTAAATACTTAAGTAAAATATATTAACTTCTAAATATGAAAGTAAATTATTATAAATTCTTATTAAAGTCTTAGTAAAGTAGTAGTATATAAGTAATATTATTTATAACCCCTTATAAATATGTAAAAGAAAAAGTTTAAATTAGAATATTTTTTCTTCTAAGAAATATTAGTTATTTATAAGTATTGAAATACTATATATTTTATTATTATAAGTCTGCTAAATACTTATCTTATTATTACTACTAATTAATAGAATAACTTAATATTTTAAGATCTATAGAAGAAGTATTTTACTAACTATTTACTATCTAACTTATCTATCTTTATAATAATAATCTTACTATTACTTTAGAATAGTAGCTTATTTACTTCTTTAATAAACCTTATTAAATCTTCATACTTAAAAGTATTAAAATTCCTACTATTATAAAACTATTCTATTTTAATAATAACTTTTACTATTACTTTACTAATTATTCGAAATATAATATATGTAAGTATCCTATTATTATTACTAATAGTTACTATCGGGTTAAATATAGTACTAAGGTGGCTAAAACCATAGTAGTAAGTAACTAAGCAGTCGACCTATTTATTTAAGCTAATTAGAATAGAAGAATTATTATATAGATTTATCTCTATATTATATGACGTATATATATATATACTATAACCTAAGTATAAGTATTATAAATAGAAATAACTAGTTATATACTATTTATATAATCAATTAATTATAATATTTACTAGTTATAAACTAATACTAATTAGTAGTATTTTACTACTATTATAAATAGAAATAACTAGTTATATACTATTTATATAATCAATTAATTATAATATTTACTAGTTATAAACTAATACTAATTAGTAGTATTTTACTACTACTAATATTATTTACTACTATCTAACTATAAATTAGTAAAGAATAATCTAATAAAATAAGATTATAATACTTCTTAAGAAAACCTCTAGAAGTCTATATAATAGAAATAAGTAACTTAAAATTATTATAACTATATATTATACTAAAATATTAGAGCAACTTCTAGAAGCCTATATAGTAGAATTATAAAAAGAAGGTAAACTTATAACAACTTATTAACTTAATATTATTTATATCTATTATATAATAAACTAATAACTTAGATTAATACTAACTCGCTAAAGTAAGAATATAATAATAAATATATTAGAAATTAATATGAATAAGAAAAGAAGATTTATAATAAATAAATTACTATCCCTTACTATTATTCCTAAATATCCTATATATATTTAATAGGTAGAAAGATAATAAAAGATTAATTTAATAACTATAATACTATAATATACCTCATAATAAAACCTCCTAATAAATAACAATATCCTAAAAACTAAAAACTATTAAAACCTTAAGATTCAAACCTTAGTAAATAAGCTATCCTATAATAAAAAAAGAAAAAGGGAATTAAAAAGAAGCTTTATTTTATTAAATGAAGAGATCTTAAATGTTAATATAGAGAAAATAGCAATATAAAACAACTAAAAGTATCCTAATACTTCTCTTTAGATATTCTATAAGTAATTATAACTAGTATACAATATATATTAATAATAAGTACCTTATAAGAATACCTAAAGAACTAGTAAGTTTCTAATATTATAATAAAGATATTAGAGCTAAGAGTATTATAAAACTATTATTTACTACTCCTATACCTAAGTATTCCTAAAGTATTTACTTACTTATTAATAATATAAAGGGTTAACTAATAATTACTTATTAATAATATAAAAACTCTAAATAGATATCTAGACTAGCTAATAGTAAGACTTAAAATATAAAGAAGAAGATAATTATTATAATAATATAAGAAATAAATTAAGAAGTATTACTACCTATCTAATAAATATAATAATTTTATTATTTTTAAATCTATTTTTAATAAGATATTAGGAGAAGTTATTATTCTATATATTAGTAGGTATATATAATACTTACTTATAATACTTTTTTTTCTATCCCTTATTACTTCTATCTACTATTAGTAGTATATTTATATAGTTAAAAATAGACGGTTTAGATTAATAATCCTACTAATTTTTACCTTATTACTAACTAGCTAAACTATATTATACTTCCTATATATATCATTAGATATAATAATTAGACTAATTCTACTTTAAGAGATCTTTAAAAATTTAGATTAGAAGATATATATAAGGTTTTACTAAAAGAAGACTTCTATTTAATAGTTATAATTTATCTAATAAATATATATATTTCTAAAGCTATAGCTTTTAGAGAAATACTTATAATTAAGATATAATAAAACTATACTAATTATAGATATTCTTTTGTCTTATCACTTTTAATTATTTCTTCCTCTTTAGATCTTATTAATAATACTAAAAAAGTATAGGATTATTATAATATAGTAGCTCCTAATAATAAGTATAATAGAGTATTCTAGTAAATAGGAATAAGAATACTTATTAGTATATATTAGAAAGTTATATTTAAATAATAAAGAGAATAAACTATACCTTCTGATAAAAATACAAATATTAATAATATATATATCTATTATTATATAAAAGTATAGAAGAAATAAGATTTCTATTTTAAAAACTTATAAGATACTTATTAAGAAGCCTTTTAGGACTAAGAAGAAGTATACTTGAGTATAAGAGAAAGAAGAATATTATAATTATTTAAAAACTACCTAATTAGTAGAAAGGTATACTTCTTTTTAAATAAGAAGACTATTAGAATGAAGTTAGTATAAATACTTAATAAAGATATATTAATATAATAGATAAAAGAGAGCATTAAGTATAATTAAAAAAGCTATTAATAGTTAAAGTAGGAAATTAAAAAGAATTCAAAATATATTAAATAACTACTAAAGGTTAGAAGGTTTATACTTGTTATAAGATAATAATATTTAATACTAAATAGCTTAAAGATAGAGATAATTCTAATTTAAATAATACTATTAATATTAACTATAAGAAGCTAATTAATATTAAGCTTATAGTTAACTTCAAACGTTTAAATAATTATACTTATATTATAAACTCCTATTATAAGAGATAATTCTAATTAAGAAGAATAATAAATAGAAACATAGAAACTCCTAAGATTCTATATGTATCTTAGGAGTAGCTATTAGATATTTCTAAAATATTATATTATTTTAAGTTAATTCTATAAGAAGATTAAGATATTATTTAATAAAACATACTAGTTAAATAAAAAGTATATAGGTGAAGATTATAATATTTTTAAAAATAAAATATAGATTTTTATTACTAAGTATATTAGTTATAATATTAGATAGAATTCTATAAGAAGAGGTTTTAATAATATATTAACTAGATAAATATATATATATTATAAGATATTAATTATATTAATTTAAAATAACCTCTTAATTATTTAGATAACTATTGTATTTAGGGATAAGTTT
>QAPG01000259.1:0-31654 GCA_004366825.1 Colletotrichum spinosum | reverse complement strand
ATAAATATATAGATAATTATTTCTACTATTTAGTTTTTCTATTTTAATAGTTTATTAGTTTATAGGTAATATACTATTAAGAAGTATAGTTAAATATTTAGGGTTTTTCATAATAATTTCTAGTATTCTAATAGAAACTTTAGATTATAATTTAAAATAATTATTTTGGGAATTCTCTAGTTTCTTATACAAAGAGATTAGAATATGATTTTTATTTAATTTGTAGATATATATATTATATATTTTAGAATTAATAATATTACTTTAGAAACTTTATCTATTACTATTATTAATAAGTTATATAATAGAAACTTAGTGAGTTTCTATAGAGAAAGATCTAAAGATACTTCTAGGAGTCTAGTAATAAAATTTATAGTAATAGTATAAAATAGTAGTAATAAATATAAAATTAATTAGAACTTTCTTAGAAGTTTTATTTTTAATTTTAATAGTAGATTATATATAGGGTAGTATTTAATGAATTCGACCATTTCTTTAGTTAAGTATAGGATTATATATATTAATAATATATTATATTATGTCTTTTATATTCTTTAATAATAGTTGGATTTATATAAAGCTTTAATGAATTATCTAGCTATTAAATTGGGAATATAAATTTTTTATTATCTTGAGTATTTAATAAAGTAGAGAAGTTTACTATAGATTTTAAAAAGTAATTTTTCTAAATTCTTAAGTTGTTATAATTATTTGTACATCTTATTAAATTTTATATTAGTAGTATACAAACTTTTAAGATTTTGTTTAGTAGTTTTGTTTAGTCTAATTTCTATTATAATATAGATTGCTTAATTATTTTATATTTTATTTAGGTTTCTATTTCTTAGGGTTAGTATTTAATTAGTTTATATTTTGAATAATATATTTAGAATAATATTAATATTTCTAAGAATATAATAGTATTTGAGTTGAAATTATAAAGAATATTTAGTAGTTAAAATAAGATATAAATTAGTTCTTTTTCTATTTATAGTAAAAAGAGTTATTTAGATTATAATATTTAATATAGAAGTATAGTTTATTAGAATAATTAATAGTGTTTTCCTAGCTGATTGAATTAAAGTTCTAGTTTTTTAAATAATTGATACTAGATAAGTAACTTCTAGTTCTATTAGTTAGTATTATATTTTAATACTTATTAGTATTTAGTTAATATAAATAATCAATTGAATTAAAATATATAGTATTTGTTTTTCAGGTTTCTAATTGTTTTCTTCATTTTTTATATAGAAAAGAAAGGTGTTGTATTTATATCCTTAAGAGGTATTAATTTGAATAAATAGTATTTAGTTTGAATTATAGTGAATTAAAATAGTTTCTGTGGTAAATGCTATTTTAATAGTTTTAAAGCTATTTTTTTCCTTTTAAATTAATTTGAATATTGTTTTTAAGTAGTAGTATTTATATTTTTAACTAGTAGCAATTCCCTATTTGTATTTGTAAGCTAATAGCTCTATTTTTTTATTCTAGAGAAATTTAATTCTAAAGGTATATTTTAGAATAAGATAATATAAGTATCTTATTATTCCTATTTATTTCTCTAAACATATTAGGGTTTTTAGGAATTCGATATTTTTAAATTTTTATATTCTATTTTTAGTATTAGAAAGTTTAAAGCTATCTATTTTAAATTCTAGTAGTTTAACTGAAGGGAATTTAATAAAGTATTTGTGTTTTTAAAAGTTTTAGGTTTTAATAGTTGAATAAGTTAAGAATAATATTTAATTACTAATAGTATTTATTAGTAGTTTTTAAAGTAATTATAATATTATTAATAAATATTTAAGTGAATTCTTAGTATAGTTTGAAGGTCTGATCTATAAATTTTTGAGTGTAAGTTAGAAAGCTTTTAAATTTTATTAGTATTACTATAGGTTTTTCTTATCTTTAATAACTCATAATTATTAATTATTTCTAGTAATCTTTAATGATTAATATTTAATAGAAGTATTATCTAGTATTAATTATTATAATAAATTTCTTTCTATAGAGCTTTTATATAATTTTAAATTGTAGTAGTATTAGATAAATATTAAGAATTATGATTTTGTTTATTTTTCTTAAATCTATAATTATTCACTTTTTTTTCTTTCTATTTACTATTCTCTAAATAATAAAGATTAAAGTTCTAAATACTATATAGGAGTTAATTTATTTAAATTGTTTCTTTTTATATATTCTATTAAGTTTGTTATCTAGAAACTTTTAATTTTCTAAATTGATTAGATATAAGTGTTATAGTATTTTCTCTTTATAGTAGTTATCTATTAGAAGTATAGTAATCTTTTTATATTTTTTTATATTAATTTGTCTTTCTAGTTTCTATAAGATTAAGTATTTGGTAATAATTTTAAAGATTTTCTAAATAGATTCCTTTAAGTAATTATATATAGTTACTTCTTATAATATAAGAATTATATTTTTATTAGAGTTGAATTTTAAATGCAGTTTTTAATTTTAATGTAATTTGCTTATAATTACTAAATAAGTATCTTTAGTATTAAAATAATTAAAAAGTGTAATATTATCTTCTTTAAAATTGTATATTACTATTTCTTTATAGAAGTTAATAGAAATATATCTAATTTTCTAATTTTTAGCGATTTTCTAGTTTTGTAATGAATAGTTATATATAACTACTAATAGCTGTTGACTTATTATTATATAGATTATACTGTTATAAATAAGTTGAAATATAAGTATGTTAGTTATAAATCTTAAGAAGTATTAATTAAAATATATATTAGGGTTTTTAGAAGAATTGTTAAACTTCTAGCTGATTTTATTAGATAAATATTGGATGTCTTTTTAATATATATTTATACTAGGATTTTAAAGTTTTAGTATGATTTGATTTTAATAATTCCTATAGTATTGAGAATATTAATTCTATTAGAAATGTTGAATTTTTAGTTCAGGAGGATTCTAGTTTTAAATTTGTTAACTACTTAAGTTTTAAGGTTGAGTTTTGTAATCTTAAGTGAATTATTTGTTGTTCTTTAGTAAAATAAAGAGCATATGATTTAGTTTATTACTTATAAGGTTCCTATTCTTAATAATTGTATAGTTAAATCTAAATTAAATTAATGATTAGGAATTTAATTTAAAATATCTTTTTAAATAAAGTATCTTGTAGTTCTAATATTAATATAGATATTAAAAGTAGTACTATTTAGTATATTTTATATCTTAATATAAGTATAGGTGTTTTTATATAGAGTAGTTAATAGTATAGTTATTAAAGGGGGTTTTAATTTTAAAGAGCTGTTTTCCTAAGAGGGTTTAATTTTTCTTTAGTATTTTTAATAATGTTGCTTTCTTTTTTTGTACTTCTTACTTATTAGTTTATTATAGATAGGGTATTTTGAAGAAATAAAGAAGTTATCTTAATATTCTCATAATTCTTAGTAGTTAGTTGGAACATATTTATTAGAAATAATATTAAGATCTTCTATTTGATTTAACTCTAAAGTACTATTTTCTAATTCTATAGGTTTATAATTATTATTAGTAGTATATATATTATACTATTCTTAGGAGTTTTCTTTTATACTTCTTTAAATTTTATAATTAATATAATTATTAAAATTAGAGATTTAGATATTTATAAAATTCTATAATCTATTTTTATTAGTAGGATCTAGCTTGAGATATTAATTATAGATAATTTTTTTTAGTTTGATATTTTGATTTATTTTTTTGGATTAATTGTATTTTCTTATAAGTTTATTCTACTTCTTTCTAATAAAAGGGAATTCTATATTAGTTGATAGTTTTCCTTTAGATTGATTTATAAAATAGGTTGCTTTTTTAGTAGTATATTGTAGTTAATTAAACTAGTTTAATTTAAGTAAAAATTATATTAAAAGGTTTAATTGTATTTTATATAGTTGATCTATTTAGTAATTCATTTGATTTATAGTGTTCTAAAGCTTATTATATTACTTTTATATAAGTTTTCTTCTTAAGTCTTTCTATTTTCTAGAAGTTGTATTTTTTATTTATTTATTTTAGTAATTTACTATAAATTCAATCTATTTATCTTTTTTAATAGTTAATTTAAATCTTAAGATTTTTATAATTAGATTAAAGTTTAATTTGTTATAAATTACTTTAAGAATTTTAGATTTATAGTATTATACTTATTTTATAAGATTTATAATTTTAGTAGTAAATATCTTAAGATCTAGTTTATTATAAATATTATCTATAGTATAATAGATTTTCTTAAGTTCTCATTTTACTATTTAAATAGGAACCTTAAATCTAGCTTTAAATAGGATAATCTAGTTATTAAAACTATATTAGTAATATTAGAATATTCCTTATTAATTATTAATGAGATTTATTATATATTAATTATAAGTAGTTCTATAGAAGTATTGAAATATATTTTTAATAAGGATTAAGTAGTAGTAATTAGAGTTGTTTATATAGAGTTTTATTATTTTAATAAATTATTTAATATTTATATAAATCTTTTTAATACTTTCTATATAGAATTCTCTAGATTGATTATATTAATTAGGAAGGTTAAAGAATTTGATTTTTTCTAGTTTAAATTTATAATTCTATAGTAATTTCTTAAGATTTATATTTAATAAGTTAATTCCTAAATTATTTTTTTTATTTTAATCAGTAAATAAAATTTTAGTAGTAGTTCTACAGGGTTATTATTTAATATTCTACTTCGTTTTAGCTATAGTATTCTATATATTTAATAAGGTGTAATTAATAGTTTCTACTAATTACTTAAGTTTAGAGGTAGATTTAGTAATAGATTATAAAATAGATTAAGAAGTAGATTAGGAGGTATATCTGTTTTTTTTATAATTAGAATTATACTTTAATAGGAATTAATAGGTTTATAAATTACTAATATTACTATTAGTTTAAAAGATTCTATATATAATTCTTAGTATTTAATAGTATTTATTAATATTTCTTAATAACTTTCTATTAATATTTTGATATTTTTCTTTTTATTAGATATAAAAAACGTAAATTTAAGTATATTAAATTTATCTCTTAGTATAAGTTGTATAAAAATTGAATTTAATACTCTAATTATAAGTCTATTTAGTATAAATAGTTTTAGTTAAAAGGAAATTATTAAGATTATTAGTTTAAGTTTAATAGGTTTAACTAGAAGACTAAGTAATAAAATTATTTTATTAAGTAGGAATTATATTAGAAGAGTTTAACTTAAGCTTCTTAAGTTTAATTAGGACTTTTTCTAAATTCTTAATCTTCTAGAAGTTTTAGTTTTTTAGGTTTTTTATTTTGAGCTTAGTAAAAATCTATTTAAATATAAGTTAGTAAGAGTATTATATAGAAATAATTATTCTTCTAGGGGAGTTTATAATTAATTATTTATAATAAATAGAAATTATCTAAATATTAATCTTATTCTAGTTTTATTATAATTAAGATTCTTATTAATAAGTTATTAAAATTAAAATTTAAATTTATATTTCTATTTTATCTATATATTTAGGAGTTAATATATAGTAAATAATATAGGATAAATTTAAAGAGTTTTTTTTAATTAATTCTAATAGTTTAATTTTATATTATATTAAATATCCTTAGAAAGAAAGTAAACTTATATTATATATAGAAATTATTTAGTTTACTTAAAATAGATTTAATAGAAATATAAGTTATATTAATTAAATAATTATAATATTAGTTTTACTTATTATTTACTAATTCCTATGTTATTTTAATAATATAACTTTTTAGGAAATAAGAGATATTTTAATTATTTTCTAGTATTAGAGTTCTATTATTAATTTAATATTCTCTAGTTATATTAATTAGTTATTTATAGAATAAATTAAACTTCTAATAATAAAGAATAAGTTGTATTACTAATTATTATATTTTAATACTAGTAAAATAATAATATAAAAACTAATAATTCTTCTATTTCCTAAAGAATCTATTTAGATTTCTAAAGTATTTTAATTAGGAATTCTCTAGGAAATTTTATAGGAAATCCTAGAGAAGTCCTATAGGAAATCCTAGTAATTTCTAGTAGGAAATCCTAAGGAAATCTTTGTATTTTCTATTAGGAAATCCCTATGAAAATCTACTGGAATCTCAAGCCTTCTGTAGCATTCTATAATATTTATCTTTTATAGAATAATATTCTCTAGATTTTGTTATAATTATTATCTATTTATTATATAGTCTTATTAAAATTAATACTTCTTAACAAAGAACTTATTCTAAGTATTATAAGGAGTAGTTATAAATAGAAATATTAATATATAACTTATACTTCTTTATCTTATATTCTAAAAATAATACTTCTAAACTTATAAATATATAAACCAATTATACTTTTAGCTTCTTAAATATTACTTTCTTTTCTTATAAAGATAAAGAATTCTAAAAACCTTTATTTAAAGTTCGATTTAAAATAACCTTCTTTAAAATAGTATTATTAATAATCAATAGAAATATCTTATTATTCAATTGTGATATTCTCTATTTATATTAAATGTACTAAAAGTAAAAGCTAGTTCTTATTAATATATCTATATAACACTTAAGGTACTAAAGAAGATATATATTAAATAATATATCTATATAATATACCTCATATTAAGATGCTAATCAGACATATTATTTACTTACTTCTATATAATATAAGAAATATAATATTTAGGTAAATATACTACTATACTTAATAAATATCTCAAATAGTAAGTTGAATACTTTAATTATAACTTCAACTTTACATTATTTAACCTTTCTAAAATATACTTTTATATGTTTATTAATAACTTATTTCCTACTAATACTAATACCTTATTTTAATTAGAATTTCTTATAATCCTATGCTAAAAGACTACTATTAGTAATAGGTTATCTAAGTTCTATAGTAATTTTATATATTATCCTTCTGATAGAAATAAAAGAATTACTAAGAATATATTTATTTTATAGATTCATACTCTTATAGCTAGTGAAAGCTTTATTCATATTATAACTATATTATTTAAGATGATCTTCTAATACTCGAAACTTTCTTAAATCGTAATGAAAATATATATTTATTTATATTCATTTTATAAATATTTTACGAAGCTTGGTATTACTTAGGAAAGATACCTTATAATTGATATTATAATATTAAGATAATAATATAAATACTATAACATTTATAAAGTATAATAAATCAATAGAAGTAATAATATTACTAATGCTTTTATAAGAGATATATTATGATATATTCTTGAGATATATATTAAGTACAATTATATAACTATTTAAATAGAAGGATAAATAACCTGAGTAGAATAAATAAATAGGTATTTAATATTATTAAGGCAAAAGAATATAAATTACTAAAAGTACTATCTTTAATATAAATAGATAGATATTAAAGTATATAGTAAAAAGATAAGTTATTAGTATTAGTCATATTACACTATAAGATAGATAGTAATTATAGATACTACGATATATATAATAATATAGTTTCTATACCTTATTAGCAAAAAGCATTAAGTATTTAGTATTAGCTATAGTCTGATATATAGTAATTAGTAAGTACTTATTATACTGTAGATCTAAAGCCTTATAAGGTACTATATGTTATAGAATATAAAAATAATAGTAATAATGTAGAACTAGAGTATTACTTTCTACCTATATAGTAAGATTATATATAATTTACATTACCCTCTAGATAAATTAATATTAATATATTTAATATTTCATAAGATCTATAAATATATATATATATACCTAACTAATATATTATCAAATATTCTTTTTATAGAATTGTATTTAATGATATAATTAATATATTCAGTAAGAAAGGTCGATATCTTATTCTAAAAAATATTATAGTCTTCTCCTTTATATTTATTCTTTAATTAGTATATCACATTTCATAAAATTTACATTTTCTTAAAAAGTAAGTAATAGATAATATATTACTGTAGGAATATTTAGTAATCCCTCTTGAAATATATATCAAGTTTTAGAAGTTCTTATAATTTTAATTATTATTCCTCCTAATTAGAATTATCTCTTATAATAAGATTCTAAAGTATAGGTATAGTTACTTAGAATTTAGTTTAGCTAATTATAAATTTAATATTAATATATTTATTAGTTGCGCTATACCGTAGGGTATATAGTAACTATACGTATTACTATATATATAGCAATATGCCGTCTACGCCTTATTAGTAATAAGTACTAAGTACCTAGCGCTAGTTGTAACTAAATATATAGCAGTTAGTAAGTAATTATTATACTATAAATCTAGAGCTTTATATAATACTACGTATTATATAATATAGGAAGAATAAGAATAAATAGTTAGAATACTACTTTATATCTATATAATATAATTATATTTAGTATATATTATCTACTAGAAAAACTAATATTAATTAGTAGTTAACTACTCTATTACTATTATATTGAAAATTAATAAGACTTTTTATAATAGAAAAAGTGATTATTAAAACCTATACTTGAAGTCTATATAAGATAAAGAACTATAAGATTTATTATTTAGACGCCTTAGACTTTTCCTATTTTAAGACTTTACTAGAAGTCTTAAAATTATATATTAACTACTTATAGATAGTTACTATTACAATATTAATAATTATATCAATCTAATTTTAAAATAAAATTCTTTTCAGAGTGATTAGTAAGAGGCTAATAACTATTTTTATTTTCTACTTATAGAAGTATATTTAGTAAATATCATAACTCTTTTTAAATTGTTACTAGAGTTTCAATATTAAAAACTTATTATATCTAGCCTTAATCTCTGAAATATCAACATAACTTCTTAAAACTTCTTCTAATATCTTTCTTATTTCTATAATAATATCTAAATTAACTCCTATAAATAAGATATCCATTCTAAGCACTTTTATACTTATAATAATAATACCCTTAGGTATTTCTATCTCTATAAAGTTATACTAATATTTTAATTTAATACTCTTTAGCTATATCTCTAATTTTAACTATAAGGATATTATAAATAAAAGCTTTATAAAGATTTCTATTTATATAGTATATTAACTAGCTTTCTATATTTATATAAGCCCCTGTAGCTTAGAATACTTTTGAATATTTCAAAGCGACTTTAAGGATTAGCTTATAATAATTTAATAATTTACTATTTCCTTTATAATATATTATTTTAGAAACTACTATATAGTATGTAGTTATAAGAATAAGTATAGCACTAAGGCTACTATATAGCTATACCAACTTATATAAAGCCTAACCGTTCTATTTATTTATATTTAAACATTTTATTCTAGTTTAAATAAAATTTATCTTTCAACAACCTATATTTAGACTATATATTATATTATCTATTTATTATAATTATACGCCTGATTCTATTCAATTTATCTCTAAACTACTCTTTATTAATTAATATAGAGAAAGTCTTTTTCAATCTATCTTATTAGTTCTTGAATAAACTAACTAAAAGTAGTATATCTAATTATTAGTAATCTTAATATAATACTAAAACTATTTAGTAGCTCTAATTTTAACCTTCAGTATATTATATTATAATTCTATATAACTAGTTAAGATATTTAGAAGTATTTTAATTTAGATATTAAATTAGATTTTAATATCTTGGAACTAACTAATCTATTAAATCTTAATAAATAGCTTATCTAAAGAAATACGTTTTAACAAATAACTATACGTATTTAATTCTTTACTCTCAATACTAAAAGTATTTTCAATTATTATATAATAGATCTTAAGTTTTAAGTAATTTAGAAATCTAATTGTAAAAAATAAAGAAATATTATAATATAATTTAGATATAGATTAATACTACTATTAATAATAACCTTCTAATACTTATTTAAATAGAACTTCTTAATAATAATAATAATATCTCCTTTTAAGCTTTTCTACAAATTCTAAAATATTGATGTATTTAAAATAATTTAGTTATATCATAATAAGTTAGAATAAAATATAAGAAAATCCTTAAAACCTCAATTTGAATTTTGCTTAGTTAATATAGTATGATAAGTAGTATGCTATCTACTTTTAAATTATTATATATTAAATTCCTAAAATCTAAGGAATACTTATAGTTCAAACATAACTTTCAGTATTTAGTAAATATATTTTAACTAGTTAGTCTATAACTTAGTATTAAAGTATTATTCAGAGAGAAATTTTAAATATAGAAGTTAATAGTCTAATTAAATATAAAGAAGTCTTTTCTTTCTTATTTTATATTAATAAGATTTTAATAAAAGGTTATAGTAAAAGTATATTATCTTCTTCTTCTATATTCATATCTACATATTCTTATTCCCCTTATAAAACATATTTAAAATACTTATATTATTAGTAGACTTTTAGAAGATGTATTATTTGAAGAAAGATAGAAACCTATAGTAATTTCTTAGTATTAAAGTTATTTAAAATTAAGCGGCGCAACACCTATAGCTCTTATAAGTAATATAGATTGAAAACTATTTAAGTACTTTATAAAATATATATAACATATTAAATAGTTTAAAACTCTTCTAAAAACTAAAAAGCTCCTCTTATAGTATAATTAAGGTTCTTATATAAAAGTTAAGTATTATGAATAAGACGTTAGCTTTATTAATTATACTTTTATTATAATAAGACTAGATATTACCTACATAGCAAGCTAATTATCATACTTTAACTATAACCCTTTATACAACTACTATATAGAAGCTAAATAAATAATATAATACCTTAATAAGGCAAAGAACTTCTATCTGAAATTGAATCATAAAGCTAGAAATCTATTTAATAGCCTTATAATTACTATAAATACTAGCTTTATAGATAATAGTAATAATTGAAAAAGCTCTTAAGTATATATAATATGTCTCTTTAGAAACCTAATAGTATAATAAGTTAATAAATAAAATACTATTACTATTTTGATAATTAAAATAGAATTTCTAATACTATTCTAAGCTACTTAAAAGGCTATTTGTACTAGCCGCCTTACTACTATATTCTAAATAGACTTTATAATAAATATATTTAGTAAGAATAAGATATATAAGCTTCGCCTAACTATCTAAATTTAATATAATAACTCGCAAATAATACGCCTTATAACTATTGAAATAATATAACTATATATAAGATTATAATATACAAATATTTATAACTACTAGTTATAATAAGAAATTTAATAGCGGTATTTTAAGATTAAATATATATTTTTAGGAGACCTTATAGTAATAGCTTTTTAGAGTCTTTCTAGAATTAGTAATTTAGTTCTTTTATTACTTAGATTAATATAATAGATTAATTAAACTATTTAAAATTATAATAAGAAGAAGAATTTTAAGAAATACCTCTAATAGTTAGGAATTTAATAAAATCTTAGGAATACTAGAAATACTTTCTAATTAAATAAGAAATATCTAAATAGCTTATAAATAATATTATTCTTCTTATTTTGAGAATAAAGGTTTGATAAAAGTAATAGGATAATAGATAAAGCTTTTTATAAGATATAAATAGGAGATTTACTTAATATTATTTAAAAGACGTAGCCTATAAATAAAGCTTTTAAAGCTAGGGGATATATTAAGAAAGGTATATTTAAAAAGTAAAGTTTATACTAGATAAACCTTAAATATTAATACTATCTCTATAAGCCTCACCTTATATAAACTACTCGAAATAAAGCTTTACATAATGTATGTAGTTATATTTAAACATATAGAATACATACTAGATTTTACCCTCTAATTACATATAACATCTAGTAATATATTAAGATAGATACTAATTACTTCAATTAGAATAACTAACATAAATAAAGAAAACAATCTATTTCAAACTAAACTATTGAATATAATTAGGGGATAGAATCTAGTATATATTTCTCATGATTGAATGCAATTAGGTATACTGTATAAAGCTCTATTTCAAGTAGTTTAAATTAGGTGAAGCTTATAGGAATAGTACTAGCACTTGAAGTTTAACTAGTATAAACTCTACTTCTTGAGTATATTATTCCTAATATACCCTCTAGTTTCGAAAGCCTTACTTATAAACTAGTCTTTTTAATTAATGCTAGTTAAACTTTCTAGTTATACCTTATAAAAAGCTTTTTCTGTTGCCTAATTACTTGTATTAAACTTCTACCTCTGTAATAAGAAAAGTAATATTATTTATAAATTTATTTAGATACTTCTTATTAGCTAGAGGGTATTTCTAATATTCCTAAGGTTTTTTTTTCATTTTAGTCTTACTATAACCCAAAGTCTTCAGATCTTAATTGGTAATTAAAGGTTTGATTAAGGTCTTTAGATATCAGAAGTTTTTCTTAGAATTCTGTTTTAACTATAATTTAAAGAAATTTAAATGATCTATTTTATTAATCTAAGTAATAAAAATACTAAACTTGTAGTTTCAGAGACATTTCGTAAAACTATTAGCTATAAGGTTTCCTAAAGATATATATTTAATCTTAAAATACCACTATTAAGCTCTCTATTATAACTAGTAGTTCTAGATATTTTATGAGAATACGTATAGTACAAACCTCACCAGGCGGCTATACTAGATTATATAAAGCCTAACCGCTCCATTTATACGTATTTAAGTATTTCGTTCTAGTTTAAATAGACCATACCTTTCAACAACCTACATTTAGACTATATATTGTATTATTTATTTCTTACAATTATAGACGGAAGAATATTTAATTACTTTCTGAATTATGTTGAAAACATAAATACGAAAGAAATTCTTTTTAATCTATTATATTAGTTCTTTATTAAACTATTTCGAAATAGTATATTTAACTACTAGTAGTTTTAATATAATAATAAAGCTATCTAATACTTCTATTTTTAACTATTAATATATTTGTTAATAATTTTATATAACTAGTTGAAATACTTGGAAATATATTAATCTAAAATTTAAACTAGATCTTAATGTTTTAAAACTAATCAAGTTACTTTATTTCACTAAATAGCGTATCTAAAAAAGTACTACTTAATAGATATTTAGAAATGTTAAGTTTTTTATTCTTGTAATTAAAGGTATTTTTAATTATCATATAGTAGATCTTAAGGTTTAAGTAGTTTGAGAATCTATTCATAAAGAGATAAAGAAGTATTATAATATAATTTAAATATAAATTAATATAACTATTAATAATGGTTTATTAATATTTATTAAAAAAGGACCCTTTAATAATAATAATATCTCTTTTTAAATGTTTCTAATAATTCTACAGTAGTAGCCTACTTAAAACGATTTAATTATATAGTAATAAGGTAGAGTAGAACATAGGAAAATCCTTAAGAAAGCTAATTTGAATATCTCTAGTTTAATATAATATAATAAGTAATATAATATCTACTTTTAAGTAGTTATATATTAGATCTTTAAAGTTGAGAGGCGTTTTACTATTAAAGAGTAATGTTAAATATTTAATTAATATATCTTACCTAGTTAAATTATACCTTTATATTAGAATATTATTAAGAGAGAAACTTTAAATTTAAATATTAATAATCTAGTTAAATATGAAGAAGTCTTCTCTACTTTATTCTATATTAATAAAGCTTTAACAAAAGGCTGTAGTAAAATACTATTTATATTACTTATTCTTATAGGAAAGTAAGATAAGGTATTTACATTAAAACTAAAGTATTCATATAATTTCAGAAGCTATTTATATCTTTTAAAAAACTATAGATATGTTAAATATGCTATTATGAGCTTATTTATAAGATTCCTATGTATTCAGATAATAATTACTACTGAAAGCAGTATCATAAATAAGGTAAATACTTTGAAGCTTTTTCTTCTTTATTAGAAACTAGTAATAAAATAATAGTTAAATTCTAAGGAATATAATAATAAGACTAAAGAGGTACTTTTAGATACCTTAAGAGTTAAAATAACTTTCTCAAGTAGTAAATCTAGTAATAGTAGCTATCATTTTTCTAATTAAATATATCTAAGTATGAACCTTTTCTTATTTAAAAGGTTAACTGAAATTCCTTTTGTGATTTCTTTAATTATTCAAAGACTTTAGTTATTTTTAGTAAGTATAGTATTTAATAGTTATAGAGTAGTTTCTATTACTAATTTAATAAATTTCTTCAAGAAAAGATCTTTTAAGTTAAATAAGAAAAATAGATACTATTTAATATATTTTAGCTAATCTTTTTATTATTAGACAAAATAAGTAGGTAGTTGGAAATATCTTTCATAATCCAAATAGGAAAAATATACTAGACTTAATATTAGATAATATAACTTATTTTAAGAGTTTTCATATTAATATTATTTTAGAAGTTCTACTTCTTAATAAGATTAAAATCTAATATATAGGTTTTAATTATATTTTGAGATTTCGTTTAATTAATTAATATACTTTTATAAAATAGTTACTTGGAAACTATAATTTTATATTTTTTAAATCTAAGCTAGTTTTAAGGTATCTTATAATCTATTTAAGTAGTTTAAATATTATTATAAAATCTCTAAATACATTATTCTCTTAATCTTACCTAAAGATAGGCTTTCTAGAAGCATAGTTTAATAATATTTATGTATAGGACTTTTAAGTAGGATATTCTAATTAGAATATTCTTAAGTATTTAGTCTTTTATATTTAAGCGGTAAAAATTATAGGATTGAAGTAACTAGATTATTCTTACTATATAAAAACCTATTCTCAATAGGTTATCTCTAGAGAGAATTTAGAGTTATATTTAGTTTACCTATTTTACTATATTACTTAAGATCTATTTAACTTTCCTAAGGTTTATATAAGTAACTCCTAGGTACGTATTATTAAAGATGAAATTTCAGGCTTTTTCTTTATATATATATTATTCAATATACCTTATGATTTAATCTTTTAAATACTAAACATATTGAAAGGTTAAGTAAAGTAATAAAGAGGTCTTTTAATATATAAGATTTGGTATAATATTGAAAGAGTTATAATAGTAATTAATATAGAAACTAGTTATAAAATATAGGTAATGGAGTAAAGAATTACTTTCAAGCTATTTCTTTCTTATATAGAGAAACTAGTTAGAATAAGTAAATATATTAGAAAAGAACTAAGTATTTAAAGAATAGACATATGAGAAACTATAGAATTACTATCTAAATTTTAAATAGAATTAGTTTGAATAGTAGTTATATTATATAATATATCTCTAGATATTTAAAACAACTAGAAATTACTATATAAAGTTACAAAGGCTTAGTTTGAATAGTATTTCTATTAGTAAATACTAAAATATACTTTAAACTTCTATTAAGACTTGTAATTTTATTAGGGAAAGATTTATATTTATAGATATTAAGTATACTTATTCAAGAAATACTATAAATAAAGTATAATAGAAAAGTTATTTAAAGTTAAATTTAGGAGATATATTAGATACTTAATAGGTTATATTTTTAATGTTTCTAATTTCTATAGAATCCGGATACTTATTTTTTAAAAAGTTATTATTATTTAAAATGTTAAATTTAATCAGATAGGATTTTACTAAAGATACAATTGGTATGAGGTATTTATAAAAAAGGCTGTAAAATTACTAATTAAGTTAATTATTAAAAGAGAAGAGAACTCTATTTTTAAAATGTTTCTAGATTTTGGAATAGTGAGAATATTGAATAAAAAGGTTTTTCTTTTACTAGTTATTTTATTAATACTAGAGGTAGTTTAAAAATAAGGTTAAGCTTAGAGGTAGTTTTAAAAACTAATAAGACGGGTTTAATTATATTTGAACTAATACTAGAATTATTAGGATTAGTTTAGATTTCTAATTAGATTTAACTAGAAGAAATAATTCTTAGTAGCAATAAGAACTTAAGAAGTATACTAATGACGAAAAGGTTAGATAATACATTTGAGATTAGAAATCTAACTAGTTAAAAAGAGATATTTATTTCAAATAGATATAGAAGTAAGTATTTTAAGATTTCTATTTAGCTAACTTAAGGAAGAGTAAAGTATAATCCTAGATTTTAACTAGTTAAAATAGTCAGTTTGACTATTTAAGAAATAGGCTAATAAAGTAAGAGTAGATAATAATAGTAATTTCAGCTACACATTAACGATAATAACTATGGAATTTTTTAAAAGAATATAATAATAGTATGTTTTATTTAATAAAGTATGAACAGGATTGTTTAATTAATACTTATGTATCTAATTAGTAATAGGAGTTTGAGAAAGATAGTTTTATTTTTTAATAGTATTTTGTATTATTTAGAATATAATATTAAAGACAAAAGATCCTTTTATTCAGATTTAAACATATATTAATTAACTAATTATACTACTAAAAACTTAGAAAGATATTATTTACCTTTTGGAACTATAATAAAAGTCTTCTATTAAAATAGTAAGAATTAAGATTATAAAGTTAAAAGGGAAAGATATTTAATAAGAAATAGATGATTAGGATATTAGGAGTAAACCTTTTCTTCTTAAGTAAGTTTTTATTTATAAAATGGATATAGATAGTTATTTATAAAGAATACAAGGTGAAGACGTATATATATATATAGATATAGAACTAGTTAACTTGCTATAAATTATATATATAGTAATACTTATTGTTTAAATATCTTAAATAGCTATGATAATTATAGTATAATTTAACTTTGTAGTTATATACTTTGATATTGTTAATATATTTCTAAATATTATAAGAAACTCTGATAGATTGTTGATTGTAGTTGAATTATTGGTTAGATTTAAATTTATAGAGGAATATATTTAGTTTAAATATGTTCTTTATAGGCTTTAAGATATATCCTTTCTCTAATATTAAGCTTTTTATACTATATTAAAGTTATTTAATTTCTTATTATATTTAGAAGAGTTTTATCTATTTAAAAATAAGAGTTTAAGTATCTATATCTTTTTTCATATAGATAATATTCTTCTTTTATACTATAAAGTAGTTAAAAAGAAAATGTTTAAGATTATTATAAACATAGAATATATTTATAAACTTAAGGAATAAAATACTATCAAGTATATCTTAGGAGTTTGAGTAGTAAGAAATTGAAAGTATTAGAAGATTTATTTAGTTTATAATATATTTACTATTAAAATCGCAAAATACTTTAATTTTAAATATAGAATAATTCTTATAATACTATTTCTAGTAGTATTTCTTTTTATGAATAGCAATTAAGTTATTCTTTAAGAGATTTGTATGTATTAGATAAAAATAAGTTGAACCCTCTATATATTAATTATAGTATAATTAGATGTCTTATTTATATACTTTCTAGTTTTAAGATATTTTAGAAATCCTTCTTAAGTATATAAAGATACTACAAATTATATAATTTAATATTTCTATAAGATAGAGTTTTTAATATTAGAATTTAGAAACTTAGGAGGTATTAATAAGATATTTTAAATATTCCCAATTGCTAGAGATACTTTCTTCATAAATTATCAAGAAGGTTAAAGATTAAATAATAGTTATATTATTTCTTCATTTTGAAGATTTATTTAATAGAAGGATACTTGATAAAAGACTATTATAATGTTAATAATTCGAATAGAACTTTTCAATTCTAAATATACTTCAAAAGAAGTTATAATACTAAATAGACTATTTTAAGATATTGAATTTAATTTTCGAGATATTTAGAGAATCTATTGTAATAACTACTAAATACTTAGATTATTTATTTTCAATAGTAAGTATCTATTTACTAGGATTTAATATGTAGATATTTCATAGATATGATTATACTAAGAATATTCAAAAGGGAGTTTTAAAGTAATATATATACTTATAGATATAGTATTAATAAATCGATTTATAAAAATCTTAATTTAAATAAAGTTTGAATAACTTAGAGTATTTCTCAAGTTTCTAAATTTATAAGGAATATTTCTAAGGCTAGCTGAAACAGATAAGTAGATTTCCCAGAGTCATTCTTATCTATTTAAATAATATATATAAGTAATTTATATTTTTAAATTCTAATTATTTAATAGAGTATTTTAATGGTATTTATATAGAAGGTTAGAAAGTAGTAGAACTCTCTGAGGTATTTTTAGAGAATAAAGCCTTTTATTTAAGTTGATATTTAGTTTAAAATAGATTATTTAACCTTAGAATCCTAAGTAAGTAGGTGAGATATAGTAATTAGTATGTCTAAATTAACTTAGGGAGGTATAGAAAATTAATTGTATTTTTTAGAAAAGAGAGCTAATACTACAGTTTACTTAGAAAATAGAAGAAAACTATTAAGGCTAATTACTAGAATATTAAAGCTAAGATTCTAGTTTTTAAAAATATCAATAATAACTTGAGGTTTAAGATTCTGTTTTTTAAATCTTCTAGTGATTATTTGAAATTTACAGTTTTAGCTAATAGGAGACCTAGTTAAAGTTATTAGAAAGTTAGAAATATGATTAGTAGTAGAAGGCTAAATAGATAGTAATATTTAAGATAGTTGAATAATAATAAATTATATAATAACTAGAGTTTTAATAGTAGACTTAAAGATATCTTTATTTTTAAAGAAGGCTGATTTGAATTCTTTTTATTATTTAGACTAAAGTTTGAATTAGAATAACTTCTTTATATTCCTAATTTGTTTATTTGTTTAATTATGAAAAGTTAGATTTAGAATTATTACTTTAAATTGATATATTTACTTTATTATTATCTGAGATCTAAATACTAATAAGATACGTCTTAAATATCTTATAGGTTTTATTAGAAATAGGAATATAGGAATCCTTTGAGTTAGTTTTATGTTAGTAATAATAATTAGAGGGTGAAAGTTAGCTACTAATTCTAATAATATAAACATAACTTCTATAAGAGGGTATAAAACTTCAATAATAAACAGTATAGGGAATAGTTTGAATAGGTTGAGTATTATTAATAATCTTTATATTTAAAGATTGACTATTATAGTTTTCTATAGTTCAATTTGAATTACGTTTTTAGAAAGAGTAGTCTTTATTAGAATATTCTTAGAAATAGTAGACGGTTTATTTAGTTTAACTAGTTGATACTTGGTGTTTTTAAATTAATACTTAAGGTTATTTATTTCAGAAGAAGGCTTTTGATTTCTAATTTGGGTAGATTTCCTTATAGATTTAGATGTAGTTTTAATGTATTTCTTTAGATATTTAATTAGTTTGTTAATATTAACTTCTTTGTCTTTAATGTTATCAATAGTAGGTTCGACTTTGTCTTTACTAATTGGATTGTCTTCTTTATCTTTAGAGGGAAGAAATAGGGTAAAAGGTTTCTTAAGATATTTATAGAGGTATTTAATTTTAATAGACTTGTTTATTATAGTAGTAGTTTTCTTTATGGTATTAATTCTAATATTATTAGTATGAGGTAGTTTAGAAACTTAAGGTAGAGGTAAAAATATTAGATATTTTAATAATTTAGGAAACTTTGTGAAACATAATTAAATAGATAATTTGAGTTAATATATTTTCATTTTATATTATTACTTAAATAATGAATCTACTTAAATTAGATAGGTTTTTATAGTCTTAGTAATCTACTTTTAAATCTTAAAAAATGAATGATTATAAATATAATTAGTAAGGTTAATAAGAGTATTAATACTAAGAAGTATAAAAGAGAAGTGATAATCTTGAATTTAGTTGACTAATATATAATCTAATAGGAAGTATTAAATAAAATAAGTTTTTTAAAAAGAATAAAGAAAGACTTTTTGAGTAATAGAAGTATTATTAATATTGAAACAAGGATAAAAATGTTATTCATAACTTTAAATTGCGATGTCTAAGTATCCTTTCAGTTAGTATTATATAATATCTTTTTAAACTTAGGAATAAATAAACAAAAGACTAATATAAGATTACTTGCCAAGATATTTAGATTAAAATACATTAAAAGGTTAATAGTAATATTAAATGAATTATTATTAATTACTTTCGTTTTAATACGTCTAATTTATAATTAGAATATTGAGAACAATTAAAAGCTATTATTTATACTAGAGATTAATATATAGAATTCTTTTTATTAATATATACTACTAATAAGTATAAGAAGGTGACTATTAAAAATATTAATATATGGGGAAAAAAAGGAAGTATTAAATAATAGAATAATAAACAATCTACTTGTAGTATTTAAGAATTGAATAAACAATAATTTTAAAAGGAGTTAATACATTATTCCCATTAAAAATAAGATAAGAGATAATTAAATATATAATAGATTATAATACGTTCATTATAACAAATTATTTCTTTTATTTAAGTATTCTAAGGGCTATTTTGGGAAGACTTATTTACTTTTATTTGTAATAGTATTTTATTTAGAATAGTTTATAGAGTATGAAGTTATCTCTAATGATTCTACTACTAGGGAGATATGTGAGAATAAATGTAATATAAAGCTTATTAAATAGTTATACTAGATTATATAAAGCTTAACTATTCTATTTGTATGAATTTAAGTATTTCATTCTAGTCTGAATAGATTATATTTTGTAATAACTTATATTTAGACTATATACTATACTATTAGTTTATTATATATTTATATTTTATAGTTTTATATATAGGTATACTATTTTAATAATTATAAAATGTATTATTTATTAGTTCCTATATTAGATTTAAATAGTAGGGTAAAGGTTATATATTTTACTTATACTAAATTTATTTATGTTGAAGTTTATTCAGAAAATAGTAATAAGATAACTAGTGAAAATAGGTTTTTAATACCTTAGGAAAATACTAAAAGCTTTACTTGAATTATTAAAATAGTAATAGTATACATTTATTTGGTTATCATGCTATTGAACGTCAAAAGAGATATATAATATATATTTAAGATTTCTTGCAATTGTTTAGTATTATTCATAAAGCTAGGATTTATGGTAACTATAAAACTATTAAATAGATTATTAATCTTATAGTTAAATCCAAAAGAGATATTTCTTATTTTATCAAAACAATACATGATTTATATAGTTTCTATATAATAGTTATCTAAGGGGTTTCCTTTAAAATATAATAATTAGCTTACTATATAAGTAATATTTAACCTTATTATCGCTATAATATAATGAATACAGCTGATGTTCTGTTAATAATACTTAATTACTATATAAAAGAATAATAATATCATAATAGAAGCTTTTTAGCTTTTGGAAGAGTATGGAACTATTTAATATACTATATATATTTTGTGAAAGGTTAAGAGGATATTTAGATATATATTACTTATAATAACTATTCTTATTATACTACTTGAATCTTGAATAGTTTTGACATTAAGAAATTACTATAAGTTCTTATGTCTCTTAAAAGATACTTCTATTAAGAGTCTATAAGTCTTTTGCTTTACATGAGGAATATTTAGTATCTAGCCAGGACCTATACCTCAACTTACCCTATACTAACCGCTATAGCTATAGTTACTTTAAGTCTTCAAATGTCATATAATAATATTATATTAATAGTATATAATATGATATCTCTAACTTTAGGTTATCCTATTGAATAATACTATCTTAAGCCTTTCTGAACTATTAGCTAATAATGATAACGGATTTTGATATATATATATATATCTATATTTAGAATAAAGTAATACTTAACAAGCTACTTCTAATATATATTTAAAGTATTTACAGTTATTACTAAATATCTTATTTTTAAGCGTTAGAGTCTCTTTTATTCCTTCAATCTTATACTTCTTAATTATACTGATAGCTTTATCTACTAGTAATATTTTGAGGTTAAATTTAATTCTAATTATATTAAGAGACCTAAAGAGGATAGTAAAGTCACTTCTATATAGTATTAATCATTTAAATCTTTCTAAAGATAGTTATCATTCTTATAATTATTAATAGTTTTAATAAGCCTGATATTTATATTGAAACTAAGGGAATTATATATAGTAATAGTAACTAGGAGTAATTTATACTTTTACTTTAATTATTATTATTATTATTATTAATAGTAATATTATTATAGAGATGGCTATTAATTGGAATATATTAAAGGATAAAGAGAAAGCTAGCCTTCTATGATTCTCTTTTGTCTATAAGGTTAATATTATTAAGATATATTAATAGTATTCTGGTATAATTTAACATTATAAGCACTACTTTAGTAAGTTTAATACTTTAAAGCTGCTACTAATATATCAAGCTACAACTTACTATAGAGATTGTCACATAGTTTATATAAGTAAATCTATATATTTAGTTATTACTCTATTACTTAATATTATTTATAAACTTCTAAGTTAAGGTTAGATTTAAACTAAATATTATACTCCTATGTTCTTTTCATAATACTTATTTATAGAGATATACATAGGCTATAGTATATTACTAGGTTTTCTTTTTATTATGGAGGTTTTATACTAAACGTGATATAAAGCTACTTACTAAGTACAAGGCTGAATATATAATATACTATTAAGAGTCTACTAGTAATCTAAGTATTTTAGAAGTATTTTTTAAAAGCAAAGACAGTATATAGTTTATAATATAGAAAGAAATAATAATATACCCCTTAAGCTGATAATATAACTTTCTCATAATAAGTTTAAAAGTAAGATATTTAAAGTTTATTTTTCAATAGTATTATTACTGAAAAAGAGGAGACTTTTGAAAGTTATATAGTATTTTATTGAAATAATGCATATTACTTAGTATTTAGTACCCTAGTAGTATTTCTATATAGATGACTTTATTAGGTATTATATATATATATATATATAAGCATTAATTATATTATATCAATAAATAAATTAGAGTTAAAATGACTAGCAACTCTTATAAGGTTTGAAGTATTATATTTATTAGATAAATTATATATATCTTATAGTTATCTTAGAGCTATTGATCTCTATAGATAACTAGTTAAGCTTTTATTGGAAAGAGGTATTTATATCTATTAAGTTTATAAGTATAGATCTAATAGTATTTCGAAACTTTTAAACTCTTTATAAGAGCTTTACTAACTTTACTCTAGAAGTAAAATTCAATACAATTCTTAAGATAGGCCTATTTAGTTATTACTGTAGTTTTAATATATAAAGGATCAGGTATTACTAAGTAAAGTATAAATAATCATAATGGTTTTTATTATAAGACTCTCAAAATAATTACTTCTATTCCTCTATATTTTAAATCCTTTTTATTATCTAACTTATTTTGTAGCTAAAATCTCTTATAGAATTCGTAATATATATATCCTAGAGTTTTTAAGAAATTTAAACTCCTAGGATTTCTTCTAATTAACTATTTATACTATTTTATACTTATAAGTAGGGATATTTGAGAGTATTTTAAAATAACTGAACAATACTAGCTAAAAAGATAGTTTTAAATAAAGATCTCCTAATTATTCTAGTAAAGTATGTTATCTATCTTTAATACTTAATTTCATTCAGAAATACCTAGGTTTCTTACTTTTTTCTGATCTTATTTATATAAACAAGATTATAGAGAAATATAATAAATAATTCTAGAAGAGCTATCAATATAGATTTTATAGTTTTAGAAAGTACTTTATAAGACTGAGAAGTAGTTACTATATAGATATAAAAAGTATACTATTATAGCTACTTCTTATTCTAATATAAATAACTTCATTAGACTTTTTACTAAAGTTTAAATAGATAGATAAACTCATTTTTAGTAATTCTATCATAATTATTTATTCTTATAACTAGTAAGAGACTTTATTAAGATGAAACTATTTAAAAGTATCTTATTAGAAATGAAGTTCTCTATTAAAAATGAAGCTTTATTAAAAGACAAATATAGATTAACATAATATAATTTGAACGTAAATTCTATACTTATCATCAGTAGGTTGAAATATAGTTAACTAGACAGCTAATAAACGTATTACTTTTAAGATATATTAACTAGTTTTATTTAACTTTTATATCTATCTTACGAACAGTATATTTATACTTATAAATATAGAAATAAGCTAAATCTAGCTTCATAGTATTATTCTTTTAAGTAGCTTTATAAAATTTCTAATATAATCTTTACTAGTTTAAAAAGTATATTGATATTTAATTATAAAGAAACATTACTACTTATAAGGCTTTAGGCTGAAACATATAGAATAGTTTACTCCTATATTTTATGCTTCTTATATATATCTTCATAACTATTTTAATATATTCAATAATTCTATTTTAATCCTAAGTAAATAGAATAGATAGTTTGAAATTTATATTTCATAAAGTTAGATTGTATTTCAAATTCTTATACCTAAGGACTTTATTATTATACTTGAAGATTTTAATATTAGTATTATACTATTATCTGAAGAATATAATAAAACCTCTAAATATTCTTATTATAATAACTCTAGTATGATTAATTAGATAAAAGTCCTAAGAGTAATTAGTAGTTGCATTTATAAATGGTAAAGCTGTAATAGAGCTACTATAGTTCTAATAAAAGCAATTTAGGTTAAAAGTGATATATTTCCTAGGAATAATATATAAAGTATTCTTATACTCTATATAGTAAATGTAATATTATATTTTACTAATACTATAAACTTTATGTACCTCTTAAATAACTTAATAATTATTATATTTTAAATAGCTATCAGTAATATGGAAGTTTTATATAGCTAAGATAAAATAATTAAGAAACTTTGTATGAGGATGTTTTGATTATGAATATAACACTTCTTTATTACTTTCAGGGGGTTTTCAATAGTATCTATTATATATTACTAATGGTAGTAATATTTAGGAGAAGGTTTATACTATACTGATTATAATATGAAAAAAGTTGATTTCTTATAAAGTATATAGTATTTAAAGATTTAGTAATTATATTGAATATTGATAGTCATAGCTTTAGAATAATAAGTCTCTTACAATTAAGATAAGTAGTTTAGTTTAATATCTTATGAGTAGTTTGGTTCTTATGATTACTAAAAAGAAATAGGATTAATACTCAGAATTGTGTAAAGAATAATATTATACAAATATATATAGAATTCTTTATTTTTATTAGTTATGAGAAAGATCTTAGTATTTCTATCATCCTTAATAAGTATCAATTTTATATTATCCTGAATATAGGCTTCTATAAGAACTGTTTGGAAAGTTATAGAAAATTCTAAATGTTAGAAAGTATAAGTTAAAATATTTAGATAAAGGATAAAGAACTCTCAGAAAGAGTATTACTAAAGTCTTTTTTAAAGTATATTTACTATGGTATTATAGTTATTGAACTAGAAGACTAACTATATAGTTATTATTTTTTAACGTTCTAAAACTTTCTGATGAAATCTAAATCTAAAGCTAGTGACTATTTGATTTCCTTTTAACTAAAGTATTTCATACTGAACTTTTATAAGTTAACTAAAGATATATCAGATAATAATATAATGAAGTGTTATTTAATTTATAGTTTGGAAAGTATAGGGGTTTTTTTAAACTTTAAGAATATTTCTTATCACTTGAGGTATTTAAAGTAATAGCTAGGGCTTTAATGAAGTATTACAAGTACTAAAACTAATTTCAGTATATAAAAAGAGTTTAGGGAAATATTATATTATTTCTATAATAGTTAAAAAAGGCTTATCTTAGAATATAGAACTTGAATAATTATAAACTATAAGTATTAGGTTGTAAATAAGACTAAATTGGTAAAAAGGCTAATGAAACCATAAAACTATAAGTTTGAAATATTCTAATAGTGGAGGGAGTATAATTGGCTACTCAAGCTTAACATATAGTATTTTAGAAGTATAAGTAGTCTATAATATTAATATAATTTTAGAAGTTAGTAGTTTATATTACTTTACTTTCTTCTATATAGTAATATCAGTACTAGAGTATTTTACTTCTATACTTAAGAATCTAAATTATTATATAAATTTAGTTTGACTATTTATACTAGTATTCTCAAGTTCTCAAAATATAAATATTATAAGGAATTATAAAGGTCTTTCGACCTTTCTCTATAAGATTTATAATATCTTTCATATAAATCTTTTTAGTAATATTTACTAAGAGCTATTGATTTTCTTTATAGTTTACTTTGATAAGAGTAGAACTTTGAAAAATATTTGATTTAAGTATTTTAAAGGTTTATTACTACTATATAGCTTTTAGAAAGTTACTTAATAATGGCTTTTAAAAAGACTATAAAAGAAGATTTAATGAGTAGTTACTTTGAAGTTATAGTAATCTTATACGTTATAAGACTTAATGTCTATTAAAAAAAGTATTATATTAGATAAATAATTAATTTGCTTCTTTAAAGATAAAAAGGGGAGTATTTTAATAGATATCTTAGTATTTAGAATACATTAAAGTATTATAATATGTATTCTTAGCCTATTAGCTCTTTGGTATTATAAGACTCTTAATGATTATATATAGTAGGGAGGTAAAATCTGGTATATATCATATATAATTCAATTTAAATGAGTATATATAAAGCTTTATTTTAAGTTGTTTAAATGGGATAAGGCTTATAGAGATAGTGCCTACGCTGGAGGTTCAACTATTATAGACTCTACTTCTCAAGTATATTATGCCTAATACAAATACTATAGTAATAGAAAATAGAAGGAAGGATCTAGGAAGATGTATTGAATCCAGAATACTATATTTGTAGATCTATAGTATAAAAAGCATTTTAATTATGAAAGTAGTATTGTGAAACCAGAATCGTAGAGTAATATATAAATTATATATCTCTTATTACTATTTATAAGATAAATACTATAGCTATAAATCTATAACTTATTAATATATATATTATTTCTTTAATACAAGAAGCCTTAGGCTTAAACTTATTATAGTCTTCTCCTCGGACTTACTAGAAATCCTATATAGTAAGTTTAATTGATAGAAAATCTATCTATACTATTATAATTATCTTTAGCTTGATTATTGAAGTACCTCCCTATCCCTAACTTTATTTCTACTAGTTAACTTTATTCTTTCATCATTAGCTTATTCATAAATATCCTGAATTAATCCCTAAGTAAACTTTAACTAATTTCTTTATATTAGAAGTGATAAAAATGGATAAATTACTAATTGAAAAGAAGTTTTATACTTAATCTAAACCTAATAATTGATTCACTAGCTTAAAAACTACTTCTTATATAATTAGAGATATTTGTATGATTATATAACTTAAGGTAATTGATATTGAATAATATACTGATCTAAGAATATAGAAGTAGTATGAGAAAGATTTAGTAAACTAGTATTAGAAAGGTAGGTTTAAATAGAACATACTGTTATAATCTATTTGAAAAGCTTTAATATAATATAGACATTAATGTTAAATAAACTTAGTAAGTCTTATTCTATCATATTCTCTATAACTTTAAGATTAACCTGTTAGATCTTAATGCTTCGAGTTACTATTGTAATAATTACTTAATTTATACTTACTTATATAAATATTCCCCTTGGACTTATAGTAAGTTATTACTCAAAGTAAATAAAAGATAACTTATTATCTTATAGTTTCATTCAGTCTACCTTATTCTTTATATGCATGGGTTCTAACAAATATTACTATAAGATCTAAAATATTTACTTATTGCTAGTATTTAATCTACAACTAAAGGAATCTTACTTTAATTTTATATTACTTATTAACTAAAGCTTATAGTAAGTTTACAATATTGAATATCTTATTGTAAATAAATACTTTAAACTATTCTACCATCTAAAAACTATATATAAACTAGTTATATTAAAGGTTTATTAGTATTATTTAAATATTAACTGAAAACAAGTTAGTTCTATTAAGTAAAATAATTATATCAAAGTAGAGTTATAATAGTTATTCCACTACTTCGACAAAGTAATTATTACTAAAGTCGTTTTGTATAGAGTTGGAACAAAGAGTCTTCTTTATTATTTGATCAGTTATAAAATTAACTTAATAGATATTACTATTATTGATAAAGAGTATTATAATAGTAGTCTTTTATATATCTGTTAATAAATTATTTACTGATTACTACTTAAATTTAAACAATTTACTATTATATAATAACTATTCTCAATACATTATAGATTCATTCCCTTCAATATTTAATAAATAGTAGAACTACTCTATTGATCTAAATAGAGAAAAGCATTGGACTCCTAAGGATTTGAAACTCTATGACTTAAAATATAGTTTTGATATTATGGAAATAAACCTCTTATTCTACTATATATTACTTTATAATAAAGTCTGATTAATGACTTTTTAGATCTATATTATAATAACCTAAGAAATAACTTTATATAGATTTACTATCAAAATACTAGTTTTCTATTAGAAAGAATATTTATTATCTAATATTAACTTAGACTCTTTATTTAATATTTAAACTATAACTTATAATTTGTTAAGTTTACTAATGTAGAATTCCCTATGAGCCTTTTAGTTATAGAAACTATAAAATAAATAAAGTTATTTCTCTATAGTTTAGTTTCTCGATATAGAACATCTTATAAATATATATAGAAACTTTTTAATCTTAGTCTTAAGAAGATTGTTACTACAAGTAGTATTCTAGATAATATTATAAAGGGCTAGTTCTAGCTAGAGGGTATAGTGCTATAGCTAATAGTAGCTCGGCCTTTAGTACTTATTATTAGGAATAATATACTTAAGAGGTAGAGTTTATACTAAATAAACCTCGGGTGCTACTACTATTTCTACAGGCTTCACCCCACTTAAATCGTTTAAAATAAAGCTTTACGTAGTATATATAGCTATATTTAGTTATATATAATATACATTAGATTTTACCTCCTAATTATATATAATAACTAAGAGTTTTATAATACTAAAGAACTATTAAGCTAAAGGTATATATTATAATAATTTAATATATTTTAAATATTAAGATATCTATTAAAAGTACTCTTCTTTTAATCTTAAAAAGAGTTAATTAATAGCTTACTTAATATAATGCTTTTTAACCTAAAGTTAAAATTCTTGACTTATAAGATTACTTTAATTCTAAAGTAACTATTTATTAAAACTTCTTTTTAAAACTTCCTTAAGAATTGTTCTTAAGTAACTTTCCAAAAATTAAAAAGTACTAATAACTTTTTAAAACACTTAAATTGAATATTCTTATAAGTTCTATTACTATAGAAGTAGATTATAAGGAGGATTAATAATTCTTAGTAGATATTATTTTAAAGGTTTAAATAAAGAATATTATAAACTTTATTAAAAAAAGCTTAATAGTTTATATAGCTTTATATAATCTCTATACTTCACAAATTTAAGAATACTAAAATAAGTATTTAAACTAATTTTATATAATAACTTAAATCTTTAGATATATAAATAAAACATTTTAATAATAATATTATAATATAGAAGAAGATATAATAGTATAAGCTATTAATTTCTACAACTATTGTAATATTATAAATAATCTATACTTCTAAAATACTACTTTAGTATATTATAAAATACTTTAGTCTTCTAAACTTAAGTATCTTATTATAAAAGTAGCAATTAAAATATAATTCCAAAAATAGTAAGATACTATATATAAAGCTTAAATAGTTAGTTATATTCTTATTATCACTAAAATACTTTAAATTTATAATCTTATACTTTTATTAGCTTTTTTACTAATTAGACCTTATATATAAAACTATTTACTTATAGTTTATAGCTATTTAAACTCTATACCTCTAGATAAAGTTATTTTAACTATTATAGAAGTAATATAATGTCTCCCTAAAGCTTTCTTATATAATAAGATTAATTATGATATTTTTAATATTTTAATAGAAATTCTAATTATTACTTTAAATACTTAAAGTAATAAGAGATATTTGTAGAATTTAAATAAATCTTTATACCTTCTAAAGTATAAATTAAACTACTTCTTAATATACTATTACTATATATATCTTTAGTTAACTTATAAGGACTACATATTAAATATTTTAATTAAAAAGAAGATTAAATAGTTACTTACCTTAGATTTAAATCTCTTAAGAAGAATTTAAAACTTTAGATAATAGTAATTATATAGCTTGCCTTCTAGTTAAAGCAGCTATAGTACTATATAGTAAGTATATTATAAAGGGGAATTTTAATAATATTTATTTTAAGATTTATTTATTTTTAATTTAAACGTTTTAATTTAGATGTTTTAAGATATAAAGCGTTTTATAATTGTGTAAAGAACTTCTACTAAAGACCATATTTAATATAATATGAAACTTATATTTATTAAGGATTATAGAAATACTAGAATCTTGATTATAACTAGTAAAGATAAAAAAGTCAAATTATACTTATATAATATGATTCTTGATATTACTCTAACTATAAATCTTATTTCTTTTTAATAGTTATAAAAGTAAAACTACTAATAGGATATTAAACCAGACTACCTCTTTCAACTATAGAAGACTAATTATTTTAAAATTATAATTATTAATATTTAATATAACTAGTATGTTTTTAAATACTATATACTTTATGAGGAATTAACTATTTTAGCTTTATAGTAAGTATAATATAAGCTTTCTCCTAGATATTACTATTATTAATAGTATATTATAGATATTATTTAAGAATTTCTAAAAAATAATAAATAGTTCTCATACTAATAGCTAAAGCATTCTAATAGAAAACCTTTCAATTATTTTATTTCAACTATACAAAGTATTCCAATTACTAATAGCTAGTTGAAGTATAATAATTATTAGTCTATTCAGGAGGCGTATAAAACTTATGGCATTAGTAAAATAAAATATAACATCTACTATACTAAACATAAGAATACTTTATATATTACTCTTAAGAAATATATTACTTTTAACTTATATTCCTATTATTAAAACTATAGTAACTATACCTCAGCTTTAATATTTATAAATAGAACTATTAACTACTCTTAAGACTTTTGTCTTATTAATTATATTAGAATTATTATTATAAAAGTATTTAAGAATTTTATTACTTTCTTTAAATACTAATATAATATTAATATTAAGGTGTTTCAATATAATAATAAGGTTTCTAGATATAAAAATCTGAAGTATATCCTAACCTCTTGAAATATATACTTCAAGCTTTCTATTCTATATACTCAAAGTTAAAATAGAAATACTAAGTATATTAGAATAATTATTAAAATATATATAAGAACTATAAGATATAAAAGCAAACTACTTTATAAACCCTAGTTTGAGATTTTATAAGTAGTAGTATTTCTTTATAATTAAATATTAATATACCTATTAGTTAATCTAGAGGGTAATATATACCGTATGTAATCTTACTATATAGGTGCAAACTAGTGTTCTAATTATTCGTTGTTATTATTATTATATTACGTAGTATATAGTACTATATAAAGCTCTAGATCTATAGTATAGTAATTACTTACTAATTATTATATATTTAGCTATAGTTAGTACTAGATACCTAATACCTATTGCTAGTAGTATATAGAGGGTATACTACTATATATATAATAATACATATAGTTACTATATACCTTATAGTTTAGCGCAACTAGTATTATTATTATTAATTAATCTAAAGGGCAATACATACTATATATAATCTT
>QAPG01000258.1:0-32196 GCA_004366825.1 Colletotrichum spinosum | reverse complement strand
TTATTATTATTATTATTATTATTATAATATTAATAATAATAATAATAAGTTTAATACTTTGAAGCTACTACTATAGAGATTATTATATAGCTTATATTAATAACTTTATGTATTTAGTTATTACTCTATTACTTTATAGTACTTATATAACTCTAAATTGAGGCTAAATCAAACTAAACTCTTTATTATAAAGTCCTTTCTACTATATTTATCTATAGAGATACATATAGGCTATAGTATATTACTAGACCTTTCTCTATTATAGAGATTTTATCCTAAGCGTTATTTAAGGCTACTAATTAAGTAGGGGGCTAAATATATAATAATTATTTTTTATTATTAGTTTCTAATTAGTACATATTATAATAGATCAATTATATAAATAGTTTCTAACTAGTTGTATCTATTTATAAGGTTTATTTCTAGATCATAGTATATATGTTATATATGTTATATACTATAAAGATTAATCTATATAATAACCTTTCTAATCTTATTAGCCTCAATAAATATACTAGCTAATTAGTTATTTACTACTACACCTCTTAACTACCTTAGCACTATATTTCGCCTAACACTAGTAAGACTGTCTTTTATAGCTAAAGTATATTAAATACTAACACTAGTATAGAATATTGAATTAATATAAAAAGGAAAAATAATATAAAACATAAGAATAGCGCAAAGTCGCCTCTAGTTATATAAGTCTTTTTAGTTATATTAAAAACTACAAAAACGCTATGAATAGTAATTCTTTATTAATAATACACTTCTTATTCAATACTATATTACGTATTTTAAGTATTTATCATAACATATTTCTTTCTCTCTTAGTTATTCTCTTTTTATTACTTTATATATACTTTTTTATCCTTGTCTTTTATTCTTCTTATTCCTTGTCATCTTTATTATTTATTCTTCTAGTTATATTATTTTATTTCTATTATTATAAATTCCTGTAAGACTTAATTATTAGATATCTTAATTATATTATTTTCAATGTTATCTTTATTATTAATCTAATAGATCCTAAGGATGTTTCTTTACTTATATAATTATCTAAGTGTTGTAATATTAATTATCAAGTATCTCTCTTTATAATACCTAATTTGATAAAATATTCAAAGAGGAAATAGAAGGTTGTAAGGATTTATAGCTAAAGGCTTAGTAAGAAAAAGTGTACTAGTAAAAAGTAAATCTCTATAGATTATAAGATTTTAACTTAGTAGGCTAACTAGTAGTAGTTATAAGGAGCCTTTTATTTTATAATAGTTTTAGGTTATTATACTATATAATATATAGTAATTCTTGCTATCTTAGCTTTCTATATAAACTGTCAAGTATATTTTTATGACGATCCGCTTTTTAGAAGTCTTATACTTTAAAGCTTATGAATAATATATAACCACTTTTCTTTAAACAGCTTTAGTAGTTACTTACTAAATACTTAGTAGTTGTGAAATAGAAGGGTTTTTATTACATATATATATATCAGTAAATAAAACCTACTCAATTTATATTCATATATAAGATTCTTATTATTATATTAAGTTAATAAGACTTCCTTTAGGTTTATTAATTTATAAAGTGTCTTACCTATTACTAAGCATTTAGCATTGAATTAGTAATCTTTAGACTAAGCTAAAGTATCTAACTTCTTTAGTATACTAACTAAAAATCTTTAAATAAATCTAAAGTATCTAACTCTTTCTTATATTTATATAAAACTTCTTATAAGATCTTATAATAATAATTAGATACTTACAGCTCCTTGTAACTAATTAAACTATTAAAGTATTAGTATATTTTTACTAATTAGGTACTTTAGGAGGTATTTCTATTATATATTACTCTTTTTCCTAGCTATATCCCCTATATAGTTCCTAGCGCTTTTTAGTAATAAGTCTTTAGTACTAAAATGGTTATAGTAAATTCTAATTGGATAGTTTGATTTCTGATGGAATATATAGAATTTACTATAATAGTAAGCAACTATAATATAGCTTGATTCATTATATATTCTATACAAGATCTGAAAGTATAGCTATTTTAGAGTCTTTTCTAAAATATTAGATTATTTATAGTAATAAGATATTAAGCTTTTAGTAGTATAATAGCTAATAGTCTTTTTAATACTTATAGTTTTCTATTTAATACTGCTCAACGCTTCCTTATAAGATTGTAATATATCTTAGAAATACCTAGTTATTAAAACTATAGTTCTAAGTACCTAGTTATCAAACTTCTAAAAGTACAAATATTCTTATAACCTAATTTTAAAGTAAGAGAAGAAAGTAAAAATGTAAAGTCTTAAAGTTTCTATAGAAATACTAAGAGCTTCATAAACTACTAACTATCTAATATAGAATTTTATAAGAGATATATAGCTTTTGTATTAAAATATCCAAGATATATAACATAGGTATAATTCTTATAAAATAGAATGAGTTGATAAATAGCAAGTAAATACTATAACATTAGTCTATATGAAGTCTAATAATAGTATATAGTAGTGATTGTACTACTATATCTACAAAATATAAGATAGCCTTATGATAGCCTACTAAACTATGTATGTTAAAGGCCCTAGCGATAAGATATAACGATTTAAAACTCCTATTGATTAATCTTTAATTTAAAAACTCATACCCTTATACGAAAAACTATTAGAATAATTGAAGAGTTTTCAATAATCCTTAAAGTTAGCAATTTCTAGAATTAATAATATTAGAATTACTACTAATTTGATACTAAGTAGCTATATTAGTATAATCTCTATTGAAAAGACTATTACTTAAGAAAGTATATAAGTACTACTAAAATAACTACTACTATTATACTAATATTACTCTATTTAGTAGCTATGAATATTATAATATAAATCACTACATTACTTAAGTTATTAGTATTATATTTATTCTAATATCTAAAGAAATTCTATTTCTATTTTTCTAATAGAGATAATAAGAAGTTCCACGATATTTCTATATAGAAAAACCGTATAAGAAGCGCTATATAAATACATACTCATTTTAATTTATTACCCCTAGTAGTTCTTAAGTAAACGAGGTAAATATATAAAAGTTTATTCTTTCATAGAGTATAAGAAGTAGTTTAAGCTATATCTACTATAGTTATAATACCTTCTATGCTATAGCTATAATACCCTATATACTATAGCAATATTATAGCATATACTATACTTTAGCTTATATATTATAGTTATATTATATTATATAATATAATTATAGTAATTTATATTTTATATTAAGTAATATCTATTATAGTTATAATATTTTATATACTATAATTATAGTAACGTATATACTATACCTATAACTAAATCTCTAGTAGTATTAAATCTATAATTAGAACTCTAAAATAAACCTTCTGTATAAGAACTTTAATATCTTTATAAATATTTATTTGAAATAATCAATTATTCTTTTATTTAAATTACTATATGTATTTCTATTTAAGTATTATTATCAAGAATACTTTAAATGTATTTCTATATTAAGAGAACTACTTTTATTATACTTTTCGTCTCTTCATTCTATAGTTATCTATAATAACAATTTAATAATTAATTTACTTATCTATCTATTTATTGTAATAAGTTATAAACCTAATGTTTCTTAATTTACAAATTCTATACTTTATCGTTTAAAGGATTACCTATTTTATTTACTTATAAAGATTAAGAATTAATATGGAATCTTTGAAGATTTCTACTTTTTTACTACTTTGATAGAAACCAAATATTTTACTAGAATTACTTTATTTTTATAAAATTAATTCTATTTAATAAATCGTTTTAATATTTAAAAACCTAATTTTTCTATCTATTTCAGCTCCTTTTAATCCTTGAGATATTTAAGATTCATTCTCTATTAATTACGTTTTTAAGATACCTTTAGGTTTATTTCTTCTTTAGTTTCAAATTAATTTGATAGTAAAAGGATTAATATATATAAAACAGCAGTTCTTTGTATCTCGAACATTATTTTAATTTTCAATTAATTTTTTAAAGAGAGAAAACTCAAATGTATTTAAAAAAGAAAAGGAAAATACTAAGATTTAGATCTCTAATCTTTTGATCTATTTTTTACAAATTTTGTTTGTATCTTAAATAGAAAGAAATATTCTAAGTTTGGATCTCTATCTTTTTGGAGAATATAGTCTTCTTTTATAATATATATTATATAACTTTTATATCTTTCTCAGAAAAGTCTCTATAATATATATATTATAGTAATTTATTTTATTTTTATATAATAGGTAATTCTAGAAAGACTACTATTTCTTAGTAAGTAGAGAATAGTAATTATTTAATCTAATCTATTTATATTAAAGTTTTACTTATTAGTAAAGATACTTTTATAACTATTACTTAACTTATTATTTCTAAACATAAAGATAGAAATTACTTTATAAGAATGGTTCCTAGGACGAGCTAATAGCTTACTCTCTACTATAGCTATTAGTAAGTATATTACTTCTTAAAGTATAACTTAAGCTTTCTTATATTTTACTAATTATTATAGCTAGCTCCTCACTAATTTATAGTTAAACTTCTTATAACTATAGTAGTTAGTATACTTATTATATATTAACCTTTTTATATGTAATAAATAACTACTGATTCTTTTTATAATGATTTTATACTTTTATACTTTGATAGCTATTAATATATAATTTAAATATCTTTAGTATCTAATTACTACTTACTATAAGTATTCTATTTAGCTATTGATTATAACTTTTATATCTATAACTTCAATATTCCTTAGACTAAACTTCACTTATTCCTAAGATAAGATTTTATACTATTAATATAAAGTTCTCTACTACTAGTATAAACTAATCTATAATCTCCATATAAGTATAATAGAACTTAGCTTATTTCTATTGATAAAAAATCTTGATATACTAAATATAGTTAATATATAAACAATACTTATATCAATATAGATATTACTAGTATAGTTAGATAGGTTTTAAAACTCCCATATCTTTATTACTAGAATATTCTAAAGTATCTAGTATTTAGTATCATAGTAAAATATCACTATTAAAGTACATTTTAATTAATACCTAGTTTCTGATATTACTGGTTTAAGATAGTAATTTATAAGATAAGTAGATAATTACTTTATAAATATCTATAGACTATATATTAACTATAACATCTAGAATAATTCTATCAAGACTTAATTTGATATACTAATAGTTTTAATTATGATAGTTATAGTTAGATATTGTGTTTGTATTTTATAGTTATCTGTTCATAAGCAGTAATATAGATTTCGAAGAGATTTCAGTTCTATTATAAAAATATAATTATAGAAAAATAATAGATTACAGAATACCTAGCTTTTAGTACTCTGTTTTATTCTATTTTTAAGAAGTTCATAAAAGCTCTTAATCCTATAGCTTTAGTAATCACCTTTAGCTATACATATTAAACCCTAACTCCAATAAAGCTTTTCATAATTATCAATACGAAGTGTTATATTATTATAAAGTTCAATATTAAAACTAAGGGTATAGTTATTTATAATAATAAGTAATTCTATTGTTATTTTAACTGGCTTTAAACTAGTATTGGTGAAAATGCTATTATTAGGTAAGATTTATAGTTAAATGGATATATAGGGTATAGAGCTTAGATACCATTCTAGATATAAAGCAAAAGTATTTAAATAAGAATAGTCTTTTGTAAATAATTAAAGATAATAAAGATATTCTTTCAATATTTCAATTCTTATAAGAGCTCGGGAGACTTTTAGAATTTACTAGTAGATTCTTGATTTATAAAGACTTCGATAATACTATTTTTAATAATTTCAATAATATACAAAAGTTTCTAAATAAGTTCAAAGAATTAATAAATTATCTATCTTATGATAAATTAGAACCACTTAAATAAATCGTTATAATATATGTCTTAAGTAACTTTACTTCTAATGATAAAAGGTTTATTACTCCTATAATTTCAAAGCTTAAGTCTAATAGAGAACCTTATATTTCAGATTCTTTATCTTCTAATGTAATCTATTAATCTAGAAGAAATAATGATACAAATTTAGTTAATTATGTTAGAAGTACTTAGGAAAAGAAGAATTTCAGAGTTACTGAAAAACTATGTAAAAAGTAGAAAGCAACCTTCTATAAACGTTTCAAAGAAAATAATTATACTAAAAAGAATTATATTTATCTTTATTTAGAAAAGATTTTAAGTTGATATAAGAATATCCTAGTAAACATAATAAAACAAAATAGAATCTAGAAGGAAAGATTTAGAATTCATTAAAATTATTATAACTAGAACTGAAGAAAATAATAAAACAGAAAATGAATTATTAAAAACTCCAGTAAATCCCAACTCTCAACAGTTTATTTCTAGGGATATAAATGCAAATATATATTTAAAGAAAACGAAGTTCCTAAAATATAGAAATTATTCAAAAGCTCCATATCAAAAGAAATAATAATAAGAATGAAATTCTAGGTTTTTAACAAATTAATAGATTTTTAGAAATTCTAGAAATCTAGTTAAAAAAAGAAATTACAAGCATATTTATGTTTACTTACATATAGCTATTACGATGAATATAATAAAGAATAAATCTATCTTATTTAATGTGAAGCTAGTTTTAAAATAGATTAAATAGAGAAGTATTATATAGTATATAGCTAGAATAGTAAAGGATTTGGAAATACCTCCAAAGAACTAAACTTTTACATTGAAAGAAGCTTATTGTAATCTAGAATGAAGAGGTAATTTATTATTAAGAAATACGTTTGATACTATCAGAACTATATTAACGCTTTAGATAAGATCTAATTGTATAATATAGAAAGGAAATCTATTTTAATTGTAGGATTTAAAAAGAATAATTAATATAATTTAATATTTTTATTTCATAAAAGAACATTATTCTTTTTAATATAATATTAGAAAGGAATTAGTTTTTATATAACTATTTAAGTTGTAGTAATATACAGACTATAAGTAATTTGGAAGATAATACTTTAGATTTATCTTAGAAGATAAATAAAATGAATGTTTCTTCTATTTATAAAGCTTATATTCAAGGAAACTTCACTAAAGATACTAATAATGATAATAAAGAATAAGAATAAAGCTTTTAATATTTAGATTATTATAGTTTGGATGGATATAAACTTATAATTCCTATAATATATAATAGATTTCATAGATGTATTCTATTTATTAGTAAGTTAACTACGTTTACTTAGAAACTTTTATCAAAGACTTAGCTTACTAAAGGGAAGTTTCAATAGTCTTTCTTACATTTAAAACGTTAGTAAATAATAATAATAATAATAAAAGAGAGTAAAAGAGAATAAAAGAGTTTAATACTAAAAGAAGTAATAAGTCTACTGGAAAAAACAAAAGTTATTTATTCCTATTTTAGTATTTCTTATTATATTAGATTTCTTTATATTTATAAAACTTATAATTCGATAGAGAGAATACAAAAAAGTCTAGTTAGAAATTTTAGAATTTTAATTTATTACTTGAATTTGCCTTGATATTCGTATCAGAATACTGTAATAAATTCTAATATATATATATATATATATATAATAGAACATCTTATAGTTCTATAAATTTCAAGATTCCCTACAGATTTAGCAATAGGATAAGGTTTAATATTAATAGTATTAAAATATAAAGTTACTTCCATTATTATATAAATAGTAATCTTCATATTAGAAAGTTAGATATGAAATTCTTTAAAAAAGCTATTATAACCTATAGAAATAATACTTATGAAATTTGAAATCTTAATACAAAGAGAGCTTTGTAGTCTAGAGATATTGAAGTCTTAGAAAATAGCTTTTATATTTCAGAAAGAAAGTTACTTCTATCCCTTAATTTAGAAAGGAATTCTAATAATTAGAACTCTAGTTAGTTTAATAATAATCTTATTTTAAATCTAGATAATTCTATTTCTAATATAGATTAGGATGATAATAAGAATGATAATAACTCTTTAATCAATCCTACTATGAAACTTCAAAGAATAATATGAATACGTCTAGAGGAAACTTCAAATATTAAAATAACTAAAAATAATAGGTTATTAGAGTTAAATGTGGAAAATAACAGTTATACTTAGAAAAAGACTAGCTTATATAGTAGTCTGCTTATTATATCAGATAAAACTGAATATAACTATAAAAGCTTAAGGAAACTGCTATTCTTACTATTTTAAACGACTCTAATTTTAATAATTATATCAAAGTATATAAAAATACTAATCAGGATATTTAGGCTCCTTATAGTTTATTGATATATAAAGTAAAAGAGCTTCTTTCTCTTATTTAAGTATTTAAGTCTCCTAAGTGTGGAAATTAGATTCTATATATAATAAAAGAAATAGAATAAACAAAATCTATATATGATTAGATAATAATACTTCTATTTACTATTAATATTAAAGATATTAATATTAATAGGTAAAGGGCAGGTTGATAAATTAATAATAGATAATATAACTAAAGAATATATATATAAAATTAGAAAGATACCTCAAAGTTATAAGTAATATTTAGATACTAACTTTTTACAAACTTTTAGTACTACTTATAAGTCGAAAGGTTAGAGATATATAATAATTCTTTTTATCTATTTAGGATAAGTTTCAACGAAATTTAATATTATTAAAATATTTAGTGGGAAGGAGCTGATAGCTCGCTTTCTGTTGTAACTATTCGTAGATATATTTCTCCTTAAAATATAACTTCAGCCCACCCACTCCCCTAGGAACTATTATGACTAGCTTCTAATTAGTTTAAAGCTCAATCCCTTATAATTATAGCAACTAGTATACCTATTTTATATTAACCTTTTTATAAATAATAAATAACTAATAATTCCTTTTGCGATAACTTTATACCTTTATATTTTTATACTCTTACGCCCTTATAGCTATATATAATTTAAATATCTCAAGATATTTAATTACTACTATCTATAAGTATTCTATCTAAATATTTATTATAATTTTAATATCTATAAACTTAACATCTTTTAAACTAAGTCCTACTTACCCCTAAGGTGAAACTTTATATTATTAATATAAGAGTTCTCTACTATTTGTATAAGCTAACTTATAATCTCTATATAAGTATAATAAGACTTAGTTTACTCTTATGAATAGATAATATTCATATATTAAATATAGCTAGTATATAAATAATACTTATGTAGATATAGATACTCCTAATATAACTTAGTAGTTTTTAAAACTTCTATAATTATATTATTATAATATTTCAAGGTATTTAGTACTTAGTATCCTAATAATATATTAATATTAAAGTATTATCTAATTAATACTTAATTTCTATTATTATTAGCTTAATATAATAAGTTATACATTAACTAATTAGTATTCTTTTCAATATCTATAAGCTATATATTAATTATAATATTTAGGATAATGTTATTAAAACTCATTCTAATAAAGTAATAGCTTCAGTTATAATATTTATAATTAGATATCTCTATATTTAATCTATAAAACCTTTTTTTATAAATAGTAATATAGATTTTAAAGATATTTTAATTTTATTATAAAAGATATAGAAGAATAATAGATTATGAAATATCTAGTTCTTATAGACGCTTTGTTCTATCCTATTTCTAGGAAGTTTAAAAACGTTTTCAACTTTATACCCTTACTAGTCACTTTTAACTATATATATATAGCTTTAGCTTTAATAAAACTCTTCCTAATTATTACTATAAGGTCTTCGACTATTATAAGATTAAATATTAAAACTAGGAGTATAATTATTTATAATAATAAGTAATTCTATTACTATTTTAACTAGTTATAAGTTAGTATTAATACGAATGCTATTATTAAGTAAAGTGTATAGTAAAATTTATATATAGGGTGAAGAGCTTAGATATTATTTTAAGTATAGAGTAAAAGCAAATAAATTATAATATTTATTAAACCTTTTGCTTCATATAGAGAATATTTAGCATCTAGCTGATGTATATACTCTAACCCACCCTATACTAACTACTACAGTTATAATTACTTTAAGTCTTCAAGTTATAATAGTATTATACTAATAGTATGTGATATAATATTTCTAACTTTAAATTATCTCAGCCTTTCCTATTATTAGTTAATGATTATATTAGATTTCAATATATATATCTTTTTAAATGTCTAATAAGCTACCTGTAATATATATTTAAAGTATTTCGAATTATTACTAAATATCCTACTTTTAAATGCCAGATTCTTTTTTATTCTTTTGATCTTATACTTCTTAGTTATACTAATAGCCTTATGTACTAGTAATATTTCAAAATTAAATTTAACTAAAGCTACTTTAAGAAGGTTAGAATAGAAAAAGTAGTAAAATTACCTTTATATAATACTAGCTTATTTAAACTTTTATAAAAGTAACCATAGTCTTTATAATTATTAATAACTTTAATAAGATTAATATGTTTATTAAAATATTAGGATTGAGTATAATAATAGTAGCTAGGGGTAGTTTATATTCTTCTGCTTATTATTATTATTATTACTAGTAGTAGTAATGTTTCTACAAATAGCTATTGAATTAAATATATTAAAAGATAAAGGGAGGATTGATCTATAGCAATCTATTACTCTCTTTTATCTATAAGGCTGGTATTATTAAGATGTACCAGTAGTATTATTAATAACTAGTTAGTATAAGTTAATATCATAAATACTACTATAATAAGTTCAATATATTAAAGCTATTACTATAGAGACTGTTATATACCTTATATTAGTAAGTTTACATACCTAGTTGTCACACTATTACTTTATATTAGTTAAATATTTCTAAATGAGAACCAAGTGTAAATTAAACATCATACTATTAGGTTCTTTTTACTATATCTACTTATAGAGATATATATAAGCTATAGTATATTACTAGGTAATTTCTGTATTATAGAAACTTTTTATTAAGCATTATTCAAAACTACCTATTAAATAGGAAGCTGAACATATAACATATCACTATAATATTTATTTATACTGATATTTACAAATCTATGTATATATATATTTACTATCTTTATTTTATTTTAAAATATAGAAGATTTCTTTAGAAGTTAATCCCAGTATAAATATAAGTATTTATAAACATAATAAAGATTATACTCTTACTGATTTATCAAAGAAAGTATTGTATAATCTAAAATAGAATCCTTAGTTTTAATATTACTATTTAGAAAATATATTTTATTTAACAGGATTTATCATTTCTTCCTATAATAAAGTGGATTTTATTTTAAATAGAAAAACCTATAAAGCTATTTTATTAATTATATATATAATATATTACTGATTACCAACAGCTAAAGATTAACTAGTTTTATATATAAGCCTTTCGGAGAAAGATTAAATATTCAGAATCTAAGACACCTTTCAATTTTGTTCACTTACAATCTATCTATAAACTAAAAGAAAACATAGTTATTATTGAATAAAATAGCTTTAATAAAAGAATCATTAAGGCATATAAGAAAAAGACTATTTATAACTTTCAACTTCCTATAAATAACCATTACAAATTACTTAGAAATAAAGAAAGAACTTTCAAATCTAATATTTTAAAGTTGTGATAAGAAATCAAAGCTCTATTATATTTAGCTCTATAAATAAAGCCTAATATTACTATTCTAATAACAACTTATTTCAAACTTACTTATAATCTCAACAAGAATCGTTTTAAGTTTTAAGTATATATAAAGCTATTAAAATAATAATAAAGAATATAGATTTACTTATAACTATGAAGATATATTTTCTAGGGAGAATATTATTAAATATAGTAATTTAGATTAAATAAGAGATCTAAATAATAGAAAATCTGTTTCTTCTCTTATTTGCTATTCAGTATAAAATAGTGATATTATAAATATTCTAACAGAAAATAAGAAATAGTAGTTTTATCTATTTATAAAGTTAAATATATAGTTCTTTCAGATACACATAAAGAAATGACGTATTTATACTATAATTATAATTATATAAATTTAAAATCAGGATTATCTAAGATTAAAACCCTAAAGTATTAATAAATAATTCAATAGTAAAAGCATTAGCTACAAACCCTCAATTTTATAAAAAGGTGAAATTGATGATGTCTGTTACGTGTTCAGCTTCCTACCTAGTAGGTAGCCTCATACAACGCTCAGTATAAAATCTCTATAATAGAAAAAAGAACCTAGTAACGTACTATAAAAGTCACATTTATTAATATAAAATATCACTTTATAAGATACTTTATTATAGATAAAAATATCTTTATATATTATGTAAATATAGAAAATAATATAGCGGATATTTTAACTAAATCTTTAGACTTGATATATCGAAGTAAATTTAATCTCAATGCAAGAAAAGATATCTTACAAACCTTTCCTGTTTTATTGTTAAAAAGTTTTCAATTTGATAACTTTATACTTTTCTCTTTTGACCTTCTATTAAGCTTTTGAAATCTTTCATGTAAGTAAGTTATATACTAGTAAAATATATTTTTAGAGAGATGTTAGATTTATTTTAATATCTAAAAAGACTTCTATTTCTATGATTCTAATAGAAATAATAAGAAGTGTTAGGTTATATCTATATAAATAAATCATATAGAAATCGATAAATCGCTTTATAAATGCATGTTTAATTCGCTTTTTTTATTTTTAGTAGTTCTTGAATAAATAAAATAAATATATAAATACTTATTCTTCTATAGAATACTAGAAGTAGTTTAAGCTATATGTATTATAACTATAATACTTTATATACTATAGCTATTATAGCTTTTATGTTATAGCTATATTTTAATATATACTATAATTTAACCTATATACTATAGTTATAATATATTATATACTATAGTTATCGTAGTTTATATATTATATTGAAGTATATATACTATAGCTATAGTACTTTATATACTTCAACCATAGTATCCTATATGCTATAAGTATAGCTAGAACTCCGAAATAAACCTTCCTTATAAGAACTTCAATATCTCTACAAATAATAGTTAGAGATAATTAATTATACTATTAATCGCATTATTACTTCTCTTTCTATTTACTTATTTATATTAAGAATATTTTAATTAAGTCTCTTTACTAAGAAAACTACTTTTATCATATTTTATTTCTCCTGATTTAACAACTACCTATAGTAACAACTTAGCTACTAATTTACCTACTTATCTATCTATTCTAGCAAAAATAAAGTAATCTTTGAAAATATAAAGATTACTAATAATATCACTAATAGCTTTATAAAAATCTCTCGAAGAGTATGATTTAAGTACATAAGAACTCTTATAAGTTTGAGATGATATAAAACTTTAAGAAATAATATTCAAATAATAGAATTACTATTCTAATAAGGGAACATATAATAGAGAGATTTAAGTATTTTATAAGAAATCTCAGAAATCTTTCTAGAGAAATATTATTTTAGAAACTTCTATATTAAAACTATAGAATTCTAGGAATAGATATCTAATAGCTTAAATCTTAGTAATAGATATAAAGTTTATAGTTATAATAATATATAGTTCTTACTTAACGCAGTAGTTTCACATCTAGCGAGCTTTTACTATTCTCTAAAAAGAGTACTAGATTTGAATCTTATAATACATTATTATAACTAGTACTCCTACTAGTTATATAAACTAAATATAATAACTACTACTAATTATTAGTTCTTACTAATAACTATGAATAGTTAGTAAATATTAACATCTAGTAATAGGTATTACTAGTTAATTAGTATTAGTATTATATGATTTACTATAATCCTTAAAGAATAACTATAATAAATAAATTTATACTTTCCCTATTTATTACTTACGATCTTAACTAATTATATTTACTATTTAAGGTTTCTTCTATCTAAATAGTTGTTGTATACTAAGAGTATATATAAGATATATAAGGTAAGAGTCAATTATCAAGTATAGCTTCTTTTAAAAAGTTCCTAATAGGTATATAACTTTAAATAGATCAAAAACCTTTAATATAATTTAATAGTATATAGTATTATTAATAAAGTTATATCATAGAATTCTATAAGAAAGAAGCTTATCTTCTATATATAGTATTAAAATAGATTACAGCTATTGTATTAGCAACTCCTTTGTGTTCTCAATCCCTGTTTGTAGCCTCTGTTATAGCTCTCATAAAAGACCTCTGTTGAAATAAGAGGATTTACCAAAATAGGCCCGCTATGCCTTGCCCGGCCTAATGGCCAGCACATCACGCTCTTTCTCATCTACTTGTGGAAGAAGCGCCTTGAACAAGCCATCTTACTCAAGACTCCAGCTTCTCCATCCAGAAATAACGATACTTTAGTGTTTTGGCTGGGGCTTCATGCATTTTCCACCATCCTCACTCCAAAGTGTCACTGCGTCTCAAGCGACAGCACGAAAGCGTTGTCGAATTGCCATTGTCAACCCTGAGCCGCACCATCTTTCTGCGCATTACTGGAGAACGTCTACATCGTCCAGCGCCCGCCCTCTTCGGCCTGGCTACATCCCTGGGTCCTTGCTTTTCAAGGCGGTCCCGATTTCGGCAGTACAATCCTTCGGCAGCTTCCGCTCCCGACAGTGTCCTGTCAGACTCGGTCCGGCAATCCTCGATCCCTATCCTCCCAGCCCCTCTTTCTCACAAACAGCTGTCGACATCTCTCATGTCTTTTCTATTTGGTCGGGCCAAGGCAAGGCCGGCCGTAGATCTACCCAAGCAGGCACGGGACCATGTGATGAGGCTCGAAGGACCAAACAGCATAGCAAAGGTTGGCAGCTTCACTGCACTGCGAACGTACTGCAAGATTTAACCATCTATAGGCTGAAGAGCTTGCCAAAGTTCTCAACCAAATGAAATTCATTCTCCAAGGCACGCAGGGTATCGATCGCCTCAATTTCTTTTATACCTAGCCATTTTCTCCTGTTGATCTACGGCTAACATCCATGCAGAGGCCGACAGTAGCCCTGAACAGATATATCAGCTTGTCACAGGCTTGATCGAAGAAGATTTGCTATACTTGCTAGCTCTTAATCTCTGGCGATTACCCTTCGAGTCCCGCAAAGACACACAGGTGATATTCTCCTACGTGTTCCGCTTCCGGCCTTCGACCGCCTCCCCCAAAAGCGACCCCCTTGCCTTGTCGTATGTCGTCAATAATCGCCCTCAAGTGCTGCTCGAGCTCTGTCACGGATATGAACACAAGGAAAGCGCGACGCCTGCCGGTGCAGTTCTACGGGAGGTTCTCAAGTCAGAGGCAGCCGCAGCTATCATCCTGTACGATGACAACGAAGAATCCGGCTCCAGTAATAAAGGCATCAACTTGATCGACAAAGATCGCCGACAAAGCGGAAGTGGCGTTTTTTGGAGATTTTTCGACTGGGTTGACAAGAGCTCTTTTGAAGTAGCCGCCGATGCCTTCACCACATTCAGAGTAAGCTTGCATTGCTGGAGCGACACACGTTCTCCTCCAACTGACGTCTTTGGCTTTAAAGGAACTCCTCACTAAGCACAAGGAATTGGTGCCGAGATACCTCTCCGTGAACTTCGACTTGTTTTTTGATAAGTACAACCATGTTCTCGTACAATCCAACAGTTATGTCACCAAAAGACAGTCCATCAAGCTCCTTGGGGAGATATTGCTGGATCGTTCTAACTACAGCGTCATGACTGCCTATGTGGATCGAGGCGAGCATCTCAAGATATGCATGAATTTGCTCAGAGATGATCGCAAAATGGTCCAGTATGAGGGTTTCCATGTTTTCAAGGTTTTCGTTGCCAATCCTCACAAGTCTGTTGCTGTTCAGAAGATTCTGCTGATGAATCGGGAAAAGCTGATCACATTTCTGTCCCACTTCCTGGAAGACAGGACAGACGACGAACAGTTTATTGATGAGAGGGAGTTTTTGATAAAACAAATCAGAAGCATGCCTCACAATCCAGTGCCGCCTCAGAGACACAGCACTCCTGGGGGTAGCTAGCTGGGTTTCAACAAGTTGGGCCGTTGAGACAGCACTAGGTTCCGCGTGAATGGGGCTTCACGAGATTTGAGGCAGGCCTGGTCATGTAAAACAAGAGGTTGACAGTCTGTAGTGATGTTGGCAGCAGCCCTGCTGAATATAAAAGCTGCGTGCAAATATAGTCAGGTAATCGAACTACTTAGTGCTAGAGCGTGGATTGTACTGAAGCTTGGCTCAACATGTATATGGAAAGGAAAGCCTGTTTGTTTGTATAGTATAGCACTGAAAGGTATTACATCTCGATTTCAAAAGCTTCGTCTTTATATTTTACTATTTCTTAAAAATTATAAAGATACTATATAATAGTAACTTAGTAGACTTATATAATAAGTTACTATATTAAATACCTACTATTACTTTATACTTCCTATTTAATTCTTATATAAAAATATATATTTGAAGTATAAATATTTTATCTATTATAAAGTTAATAATCTTTTAGAGTTTTCTATAATAGAACTTATAATATTATATGTGGAAAAAGATTTGAATAAATATTGAAGTAGTAATTTTAACTAAAAAGGAAGTATAAGTAATTATTAATATAAATATATAATATATATGGCAAGCTTAATATTTAAAGATTAATTGAAGATAATAGATACAATTATTACCAAATAATACTATTTACTCCAAAAGATAAGATATATATTCAGAACCAATCTCAGGAATATTAAGTATATATAATTTTAAATTAAATATACTTAATTAGTTTTAACTTATATATATAATAACATTCAACCTCTTTACTTTATATATAGGCTTACCTATATATTCTGTCTCATAATAATACTTATAGATTAATACTAGTATTAAACTAGTTGAAATAGTAATAAAATTACTTACTATTGTAGATAATTATATCTCTAGTTTAAAACCTAAATCATATAGTAATTGAAAACCTTCTAGTAATAATTAATAGAAGTCTGATTAATACTAAAGTTTATTAGAAGTAGTAGGTAGGTAGATAAATCTATAGTTGAGTTGTTATTATAAATAACTATGAAACCAGAAGAATCAATATATAATAAAAGTGGTTTTCATAATATAACGACTTAAGTAAAGTTTTATCAATAATGATAGTTGAATAAAAGAAGAAACTTCAATTGAAATAATAGTAAGATTTACTATTTCTAGTTTTTATTAATAGAGATAATGAAATACGTTTTTGAAAGAATCATTCTAGAATTTCAACTACTCTTATAATATGAAAGCTTATATAGGAATAATATGTAAGCTAGCGGAATTTGAATATATAAAGTGTTATAATATTATAATATACATTATAATACTTATTATAATATAAAAAGGGAGAAAGACTAATAGCTCACTTCCTATTATACCTATTAGTAGATATATTACTTCTTAATACACCACTTTAGCCTTTCTACACTCTACTCACTACGATAGGTAGCCGCTAATGAACTCGAGATTAAATTCCTTATAATTATAACTCTCAATATATCTGTCTCATATTAACTTTTTTGTAAATAATAGTAATTAATAATTTCCTAAATAATAATCTTATATCCTTATACTATTACATTATATAGAATATAAAGACTTTAAGATGTTTAATTACTACTGATTATAAAAGCTCTATTTAAATATATGTTTAATCTTAATATTTCGAATTTTAATATCCTCTAGATTAAACTCTATCTATCCCTAGAATAAGGGTTTATACTACTAATATATAAGTTCTATACTAATATAAGCTAGCTAATAATCTCTATATAAGTATAGTAAATATATATAACTTAATCTCTTTATATAACTTCAGCTATGTCTATTTACTCAAGGATTTAGCTTACTCTTATGAGTAATTAGTTTTAGTATATTAAGTATAGTTAGTATATAAGTAATATTGATATAGATATAAATATTTCTAATATAATTGATTAGGCTTTATAGCTTCTATACTTATATTCTAATCATAATCTAAAGTATTAATAGTTAATATTATAATAATATATTAATATTAGAATATTGTCTAATTAATACCTAGTCTCTAATGTTATTTCACTTAACATAATAACTTAGAAGATAGCTAGATAGTTCTCTTTTATATTTCTATAGGCTAGTTATGAAGTATGATATTTGAAGTAATTCTGTTAAGATTCAGGCTAATCTACTAATAATTTTACTTATAGTAACTATAGTTAGATATTTCTATATTAATTCTATAATATTCTTTTTAGAAATGACTATATAGACTTTAAGAAAAGTCCAACTCTATTATATAAATTATAAAAGAATAATAGATTATAGATTGCCTAACTCTTATATCTTAAAATAGATATTTTATTCTATTCTAATTTAAGAGATTTAAAAAAGCTTTAAAGCTTATTATTTATATATTAATCTCATAAGAATAAGTATAATACTAAGTCTACTAGATAGCTAAACTATTTCATACAAAATCTAACTACTCTATTTATATATATTTAAATAGTTTATTCTAATTTAAATAGATTATACTTTTTAATAACTGATATTCAGACTATATATTATAAAGATATATATCCTATAACTTATATAGAAAGCTAAGATAACTAGGACTAAATTATATATTATACAATATAATAACCTAAAACTACTATAAGATAAAAACCCTCCTATAACTACTACTAGTTAACTTATTAAGTTGAAATCTTATAACTTATAGAGACTTACGTTTTACTATTAAGTTTTCTCTTATTATAAAACTCTTATAATTCTCTAACTTCTACTTCTTAGAAAGAAAAAACTAAGATCTTTAATATAACTCTATTACGATAAATAGCTAGTAAATATATAATACTAATAATAGTAATAATATTAGAAGTAATAATAATACCTAAAGTTATAACTACTAAAACTACTAGTAAATATATAGTAATTATATTATTTAAACCTTAAGTAGTAATTATAGTAATACTTATATACCTCTTTAAATAATAGTCTTCCTTTATAGAGATAATATCAGCTTAACTATTTAATAATAAACTTATAGTAACTCTTATATTATTAATCCTTAAAATCACTCTTAATTATAAGTATTACTTAAAACCTCCTAGTTACCTATATAACCTCTTCTATAAAAAACTACTTTATATGAAATTTAGAATTAGCTAATAGTAATTTAAAATAGTTACTCCTTATGCCTAAAGATTTCTATAGTGTATAAAGTTTAGTAAGCTATACCTAAACTAATATATACCCTATAGAAATCTATAATTATAAGCCTAGAAAACTTTCATTATCCTCTAAACTATTTTTAAAAACTAAATCTAAAGAAGATTCTTTTCAATCTATTATATTAATTCTTTGATAAAGTATTTAAAAAATATATTTAACTACTAATAGCTTTAATATAATATTAAAGCTATTTAGTAGTCCTAATTCTAACTATGAATTTATTATACTATAATTCTATATAATGAGTTAAAATATTCAGAAATACTTTAATTTAGATATTAAACTAGATCTTAAAATATCAAAATAATTAATCTATTTAATTTTACTAAATAGTTTATTTAAGAAAATACTATTTAATAGATACTTAACAACATTAAACTCTTTACTTCTTCAATTAAAGATATTTTTAACTATTATATAGTTAAGTCTTTAAATAATCTGAAAATCAATTCATAAAGAAATAAAGAAATGTTATAATATAGTTTAGAGATAAATTAATATGATTATTAATAATAACCTTCTCATATCTATGTAAATAAAGGCTTTTAATAATAATAATATCTCTCTTTAAACTCTTCTAAAAATTCAAAAGTATTAATATTTTTAAAATAATCTAATTATGTAGTAATAAGTTCGAAGAAAATAGAAGAGAATTCTAAGTCAAGTTAATTTAAATATCTCTAGTTTAATATAATATACTAAGTAGTATACTATCTCCTTTTAAATAATTATATATTAAGCTTTTCAAATCTAAAGAATTCTTATTATTAAAAAGTAAATTTAGGTATTAAATTAATATATTTTACCTAATTAGACTATCGGGTTAAATGCAGCACGAAGGTAGCTAAAGCTGTAGTAATAGGTAATTAAGTAGTCGACTTACTTATTTAGGCTAATAAGAATATAAGAATTATTATATAGATTTATCGTTCTAATATATAGTATATATATACATATTATAATGTAGATATAAATATTAGAAATAGAAATAACTAATTATATACAATTTATATAATTAAGTGATTATAATATTTACTGATTATAAACTAATACTAATCAGTAGTATCTTACTACTATTAGTATTATTTACTACTATTTAACTATAGATTAATAAGGAATAATTTAAAAAGATAAGATTATAATACTTCTTAAAGATATCTCTAGAAGCTTATATAGTAAAAATAGATAAACTTAAAACTATTATCATTATATACTACTTTGAAATATTAATACTACTTCTAGAAGTTTATATAGTAAAAATAAGAAAGAAAAGTAAATTTATAACAACTTATTAACTTAATATTACTTATATCTATTATATAATACATGAATAATTGAAGTTCCTACTAACGTATTAAAGAAGAAGTTTAATAATAAATATAATAAGATTAATATAAAGAAGAAAGAAGGATTTATTATATATTATTATCCCTTATTACTATCTCCTAATATCTTCTTTTTATTTAATAAATAGAGAAATAATTGTGTGTTTATATTAAAGGTTTTTAATCTATTTAAAATCGTATACCTCTTAGGAACCCTTTAAAGGAAACTATACCTAATAGTTAGCTCTTACCTTATTCACCCTCTAGATACTATTAGTACTAAGAAACTATTTAAATAGAAGAAACCTTAGGTAGTAAATATAATTAAATAATATAATATGTAATAAATAGGGAAAGTATAAGTCTATTTATTATAATTATTCTATTAAAGATTAAAATAAGGTTATAATATTAATACTAACTAGTTAGTAGTACTAGTTACTAGTTATTAATAGCTAATAGTAAGAACTACTAGCTAGTAGTAGTTACTATATTTAGTTTATATAATTAGAAAGTATGAAACTACTAGTTATACTTACTTACAATAAGGTTTATTATATATAATTAGGAAGCAAAACCTAATATGTATCATATATAACTAAATATAGCTAAATATATTATACGAAGCTTTTTTTCAAGTAGTTTAAATAAGGTAAAACCAATAGAAATAGTACTAGTACTTAAGGCTTATCTAATATAAACTCTACTTTTTAAATATATTATTCCTAATATACCCCCCTAAGTTTAAGAATTCTATATATAGGTTAACTTTTTAAATAATACTAATTAAACCTTTTATTTATATCTTATAAGAAATTCTTTTTACTATCTTATTATTCTTATTAAACTTCTACTTTTATAATAAGAAGAATAATACTATTTATAAACTATTTAGATATTTCTTATTAAGTTAATAGTATTTTAAATACCCTTTAAATTTTTATTATTATTCTTAACTATTAGAAACTTTTTTTCAAACTTCTTTTCCTATTATAATTTTAAATATTTTAACTAAAATACTGTATTAATATAAATAATAAAAACGCTAAATTAGTAACTCTAGAGAAATTTTATAAAGGTATTAGTTATAAGGTTTCTTAAAAATATATATTCAATCTTAAAATATTCTTACTAAACTTCTTATTATAATTAGTAATTATAAATATCTATATATTATAACTCTATATATAGTTATATAGTTTTAATGACTATAAAGAATATTATCTACTAATTATTATATTAGATTCAAATAGCTAGGTGAAATTTATATATTTTATTTTTACTAAATATATTTATCGCGAGGTTTACTTAGAATATAATAATAAAATAGCTAGTAAAAATAGCCTCTTAAGTAGCTTAAAATAGTATTCAAAACTCTACTTCTACTATTAAAATAGTAATAATATTCTATTTATTAACTTATTATACTATTAGGTTTCTAAAGAGATATATTATATATATTTAAGAGTTCTTTTAATTATTGCTATTATCTATAAAACTAATATCTATAGTAATTATAAAACTATTTAATAAGATGTTAATCTTATAGTTAAATTTAAAATAGAAGTTCTTTATCTTACTAAAGTATTATATTATTTATTTAGCTTCTATATAGTAGTTATCTAAAAGATTATAGTTAAAGTATAATAAGTAGCTTACTATATAAATAATATCTAGTCTTATTATAACTATAGTATAATTTATAAAGCTAATACTTTACTAATAATACTGAACTTCTATTTAAGAAGCTTAATTATATTATAATAAGAAGTCTTTAGGTTTTAGAGAAGTTTCAAACTATTTAATATACTATATATACTTTATAAAATAGTTAAAAAGCTTTTTATTAAATACTACTTATAAAAGCTATAGCTATTATGCTTTTTAATTTTCAACAACCTTAGTATTAAGAGATTACTCCAAGTTTTTATTTCTTTTAAAGTAATACTTCTTCTAAACGTCTACTAATAATATAAGTATTTTAGATATATCTTCTAAGAGAAATAAAAGTATATAATTATTAATATAAAGAAAGAAGATAATATACTTCATAAATTAATAATATAGCTCTGCTGTAGTAGGTTTAAAACTAAAGTACTTAAAGCCTACTTCTAAGTAGTATTATTAGAAAAGAAGAATTCTTTAAAAGCTATGAAATACTTTATTAAAATAGTAGATCCTATTTGATATTTAATAACCTAAAGGTATCTCTATATTAATAATCTTATTAAATATTATATATATAAAAGTATTAACTATATTATATTAAAATAACCTAAGATTGAAATAATTAGTAATTACTATGAGAATTCAAGAAAATGTATCTATTAGAATAACTAGATAAGTCTTATGATTATCTTATAGCTATTAATCTCTAAGATAACTAGTTAAACTTTGATTTTCAAGAAGTATTTATACTTATTAAATTTGTAAGTATAAATCTAATAATACCTTAAAATCTGTAAGCTTCTTATAAAACCCCTATTAATCTTATTCTAAAAATATAGTCTAATATAACTCTTAGGATAAGCCTATTTAGCTACTATTATAACCTTAGTATATAGATAAATAAATACTACTTAATAAAATATAAATAATAGTGATAACTTCTATTATAAAACTCCTAAAGTAAAGGTTTCTATTTTCCTATACTTTTAGTACTTTCTAATATCTAATTTGCTTTATAGTTAAAATTTATTATTAGAAGTTATAATATTTATATCTTAAAGTCTTTAAAAAGGTTAAACGTTAAGAACTCCTTTTAGTTAATTATTTATATAACTCTATAATTATAAGTAGAAGTATTTGAAAATATCTTAAAATAACTAAGAAATTCTAGCTAAAAAGTAGTTTTAAATAAAGATCTCCTAACTACTTTAATATAATACTTTATCTATCCTTTATATTTAATCTTTCTTAAAAGTAGCTAAGCTTTTTATCCTTCTATAGTCTTATCTATATAAATAAAATCATAAAAGAATATAATAGGTAACTCTAGAAAGATTATTAATACGAATTTTACAATTTCAAATAGTACTTTATAAAGCTTAGAAATAACTACTATATAAATATAAAACTTCAAACTACTATAACGAGCTCCTATTATATTAACTATTGTATCAAACTCTTTACTTAAATTTAAATAAATAACTAAACTAATCTTAAATAACTCTGCTATAATTAATTACTCCTATAACTAGGAAGAAATTCTATTAGAATTAAACTATTTAAAACTATCTTATAAAGAAGCTAAATCCCTATTAACAAAGGTTTTATTGAAAGAATATTATAAGTTATTATAATTTTATCTTGAAGTAAGTTCTATATTTAATATTAGTTATTTAAATTATAATGAATTAAAAAGCTAACAAAAACACACCCCTCGAAATATACTAACTAATTATATTTAAATTTTATATCTATAGTAAGAATAAAGTATTTATAGCTATAAGTATAAAGGTAGATAAAGTCTAACCTTATAGTACTAGCTCTTTAAGAAGTTTTATAAAGTTTTCAATGTAGTATTTACTAGTTTAAAAAGTATATTAATATTTAATTATATAAAGATACTACTATTTATAGAGTTTTAAGTTAGAGCTTTTAAATTAGTTTACTCTTATACTTTATAGCTTTTATATATATTTTAGTAGGTATTCTAATATACTTGGTATTTCTATTTCAACCCTAAGTATGTAGAATGGATAACTCGAGGTATATACTTTAAGAAGTTGAATTATATTTTAAATTCTTATATTTAGGGATCTTATTATTATATCTAAAAACCTTAATATTAATATTATGCTAATACTTAAGAAAAATATTAAAACTCTTAGATATTCTTATAATAATAGTTTTAATATAATTAATAAAATAAAGATCTTAAGAGTAATTAGTAGCTCTATTTATAAATATTAAAACTAAAGTATAATTACCATAGCTTTAGTAATAAGAATAGAAGTTAAAAATAATATACTCCCTAGAAGTAATATATAAAGTACTTTTATACTTTATATATTAAATCTTATATTTTACCTTATTAATACTATATATTTTATATACCTCTTAAGTTAGCTAGTAACTATTATATCTTAAGTAGCTATTAGTAATATGTATATTTTATATAGTTAAGATAAAATAGTTTAAAAACTCTCTATTAGGATATTTTAACTATTAGTACTAGAGCTATTTATTACTTTTTAAAAGCTTTTAAATAGTATTTATAGTATACTACTAATAGTAGTAATATCTAAGAATAAGCTTATACTATACTAACTATATAGCTAAAATAATTAATCTCTTATAAAATATGTAGTATTTAAAAACTTACTAGTTATATTAAATACGAATAGCTATAATTTTAGAATAATTATTTTTCTATAGTTGAGATAAGTAGTTTAGCTTAGTATTCTATTAATAGTCTTGTTTCTATAATTATTTAAAAAAGATGAAATTTATAACTAGAGCTATATAGAAAATAATATTATATAGGTAAAACTCAATTTCTTTATTTGTATTAGTCATTATAAAGATCTAGGTATCTCTATAGTTCTTAATAAGTATAAGTTCTATATTATGCTAAATATAATTTGTGATAAGAGCTCCTCGAAAGGTTATAAAATACTCTATATCTCGAAAAACATAAACTAAAATACCTAAATTAAAGATAAGAAAATCTTAGAGAGAGTATAATTAAAGTCCTTTGTTAAACTAGTAATAGGTAGCTATTAGAATAGATAGATAGGTAGGTAAATCAATAGTTAACTTATTACTAAAGATAACTGTAAAATCAGGGGAAATATAATATAATAAAAGTAGTTTTCTCAACATGGAGACTTATGTAAAATATTCTTAATAATATTAGTTAAATAGAAGGAGAAATAGTGATTCGATTAAAAGTATTATTAACTATTTCTAAATATTATTCGTAGAGATATTAAGGTTCCTATATAGAAGGTTTATTTCGGAATTCTAGTTATACTACTAGAGTTCTAGTTATATTACTAGAGTTCTAGTTATAGCTATAGTATATAAAATATTATAAGTATAATATATATACTTTAGTATAATATATAGGTTACTATAATTATAATATATAACGTATTATAACTATAGCGTATAAGTAAAAGTATAGCGTATACTATAGCGTAACTATAACGTATTAGCTACTATGGTTATAGCGTATAAGGCGTTATAATTATAGCGTATATAGTTTAAACTACTTGTAGTATCTTATAAAAGAAAAAACCTCTATACCTTTACCTTATTTACTTAAGAACTACTAGGGGTAAAAAAGTAAAATAAGTATCTATTTATAAAGGGACTTTTATACGATTTATTCTTATAGAAACATTATATAGCTTCTTATTACTTCTATTAGAATAATAGAAATAGAAGTTTCTTATATATTAGAATAAATCTAATATCCCCTTATAAAATATATATTACTAGTATATAAATTAGTTATATAAAAGCTTATAAAACTTAATAAAAAGTAAAAAGAGAAAGATTCTATAGAGTTATGAAACTTAAAACTATAAAAAGTAAAAAAAAAGAAAAACCTTTAAGATATCTTTTCTTAAAATTTAGATAAAATTCGCTTAGATGTTACTAAGCCTAAAGGCTTAGTTAAAACATTAGCTATATTATCTTTTATATTTATATAATATGTAAAGATATTTTCATCTCTAATAAAACTTCTTATAAAATGATATCTTATATCTATATATTTTACTTTTTTATAAGATTGAGGATTTTCAGCTAGTTTCTTTACTAGTAAATTATCTATAAAAGTCTTATGTTTTTTAATTTTAGATAATTCTAGTTTTAAATTCATACAATTATAATTATTTAGTTACTTTTACTCTATACCTAGAATAGTATCTAAACTCTTCACCCTATATATAGATTTAACTATAAATCTTACTTAATAATAGCATTCATACTAATACTAGGTTATAACTAGTTAAAATAGTAATGAAATTACTTATTGTTATAGAAAATTATACTCCTAGTTCTAATATTTAACTTTATAGTAATAGAAGACTTTATAATGAGAATTTATATAAAAAGAGCTTTATTAAAACTAAACCTTAACATATATAACTAAAAGTAACTACTAAGGTTATAAAATTAAGAATCTTTTTAAACCTCTTAAAGATAAGATAAAACAGAATTCTAAAAACTAAGTATTTTATAATTTATTACTTTTCTATATCTATACTTTCACAATAAATTCAAAATGCCCTCGAAATCTATACAGCCACTTATAAAAAAAGAAGTATAAGATAAATATAGTAATACTCACCTATAACTCTTATAATTAAAACTATTAGTTAATTAAATTAAACCTTAATAAAATCATCTTAAAAGCTATAATTAATAAGTAACCTATAGATATTTAAAAAGCAAATATCTAGCTATCCTACAACCTACTATACTAAACTAAAGATTTCGGAAACTAAGTATTAATTAGATAATATTCCAATATTAGTATACTACTATAATACCAGTTACTAAATACCTTAAAATATTATAGTAATATAATTGTAAAGGTTTTAAAGACTATTAAGCTATACTAGGAATATCTATATCTATATAAGTATTATTTATATATTAGCCGTACTTAATATATTAAGATTATTTACTAATAAGAATAAGCTAAATCTTACTATACTTATATAAGAACTATAAGTTAGCTTATATTAATAGTAGAAAACCTTTATAATAATAGTATAAAATCTTATCTTAAAAGTAAGTAAAGCTTAGTCTAGAAGATATTAAGGTTATAGATATCGATGTTATAATAAATATATAAATAGAATACCTATAGTTAGTAGTAATCCAATGTCTCGAGATATTCAAATTATATATTAATAGCTATAAAGGCGTAAAGGCGAGAAAGTATAAAAGTGTAAGCTTATTATAGAAAGAGTTATTAGTTATTTATTATTAAAGAAGTTAACATAGGATGGGTATACTAGCTACTATAACTATAAGGGATTTAGCTTTAGATTAATTAAAACTAGTTATAATAGTTAATAGGGAGGTAAGAAAGCTAAAGTTATACTTTAGGAAGTAATATATCTACTAATAGTTGTAGTAGAAAGCAAGCCATCAGCCCCTCCTATAATTATAATTATAATATAAGTAACTTACTTTTTTATAAGTATTTAATAAAGCTATATATTTAGTTTTATAAATAGATAAAACTACCATTTTTTGTTTTATAGTAGAATAACTTATAATATTACTATTCTGTTTTAAATAGAAAATATAAGAAGAACTAGATGTCTTGTTATTTAGATTTCTTACTTAATTTGAATTAATATATCGTATAATATTCTTCATAGAAGATAAATCTTAGTAGTTATAAGTAATTCTATCTTCTTTATTATTATTAAAATAACTTTATATATAGTTAAAAGTTAAAAAATGATTCTTATCTAGATTATAAGTAAATTGAGAATAAGTTGTTATTATGAAAGTAATATTAAGCCTTATTCTTAAAACTAAATATAATAAAGTTCCTATTTCCTATTGAAATTTGAAAATATCTTCTTTTGAAGCTTTTTCTTTATTTTTAAGTAATCTTAAGCTATTATCTATAGGAACTTTAAATTTATAAATAGTTTCTTTCTAATATTATTTTAATACTTTTCCTAATATATTTATCTTGATTAATTATAATTATTCTTTTCTTTTAGTTTATAGAGAAATTATAACTAAGAAAAATAGAAAGTTCTCTTAGGTTCTATATTTTTATTTTTTATTTTAAAGACTTATATATATAATTAGCTATTGTTTAATTACTTATAGGTAGTAATATATTATTAGTATAGTAAGCTAAAAAGGTATATAGGGTTTTTTATTTAAAATAAAAACCGCTTTATTATAAGGGGAAATAATAGATTTTATTAAATAAAGAATATTCTTTAGATAATTATCTTAAAGTCGAGGACTCTACTTTAGACTATAAAATACTTTATTTCATAAATAAATAAAAGTATAGTTTTTATTATTCTTAGAATTATTTATATTTATATTCGGATTAAATTCTAAAGAATTCTTCATTATATTAAGAACAAATCCGGTTAGTAAATAAATATATATAGGTTTATTAATATCAGTATGAATAAATACTATAGTAATATTATATTATATTACAACCTATCTTAAGTAAATAGAAAGAATTATAATATATTTGTAACCTTTAGGCCTATAAGTAGTACTAAAAGTCTCCAAATCATCAGTATTTAAATATTAATTATAGCCTTAAGCTACCTATCTAGCTTTATATATAATTTCTTTACTTATATTATTTATTTTTAATTTATAAACCTATCTACTATTTAGAATATTAATATTTGTAATATTAATAGTAGATAGAAGTATTATGTTCTAACTATTTATAGTTTTTATTTATTCTATTTCTTTTATTATAACTAGAATTTAGTTTCTATATTTAGAGGAATTAAATATTTGAATAAAAGAAGTAGGTTCTTCTACCTTATTTACTAATAAAATATAAGAACCTTAATTATTTTTATTAGTATTTTTATATAATTTTATATAGCTATTTAAGTTGGGATAGTTTAAAATAGTAAAAGAAATGCTTTCTTCATAGATTTCATAGTCTTTTCTAACTTCATCTAATATAATAAGTGAATTGATATATAGATTCAACTTTCCCTAAATATTATTATTATTCTCTATATTTAATTCTAATATTTTATTATCTTTTAATATTTTAATATTTGAATCTTCTTTAGGAATTCTTCTAGTTATTTATTAAACTTCAGTAGTTAGATTTGTTAAAGAATTATTATTATTATTATTATTATTATTATTATTATCATTATTTTGATCTATACTAGAAATAGGTTTATCTAAATTTGAAATAAGATTATTATTAAGCTAACGAGACTTATAGTTATTAGAATTCTTTTCTAAATTAATAGATAAAGGTAACTTTCTTCCTAATGTATAAAAAGTATTTTCTAGGATCTTTACATCTCTAGACTATATAGCTCTCTTTTTACTAAAATCCTAAATTTTATAAGTATTATTTCTATAAGCTATAATAACTCTTTTATAAACTCTTATATCTAATTTCCTAGTATTAAAATCTTTATTTTTATAATAATAGAAACTACTCTATAGCTTAAGATTATTAATATTGAATCCTATTTTATTTTTTAATTGATAAGGAGTCTTGAAATGTGTAGAATTATAAGGAGTTCTATTATATATATATAGAAGTTATTATAATATCCCCTTATAAATAATAAGATAAATTTGAATGATAAATTAGAATTCTAATTNGTGTAGAATTATAAGGAGTTCTATTATATATATATAGAAGTTATTATAATATCCCCTTATAAATAATAAGATAAATTTGAATGATAAATTAGAATTCTAATTTTACTAATTAGAATTCTGATTATTCTTTCTATTAAACTATTAGGTTTATAAATATAAAGAAGTCTTATATTATAAATAATACTAGAATAAGAATAAATATTCTTTATTTTTTTATTAGTAAATTTATTACTTCTATTAGTATTAAATTCCTTTATTTTTCTCTTATTATTATTACTATTTACTAATTCTTTAAATTTGAGAAAAACTTTAGAAACTTCTTTAGTTAATTTGGTTTTTAATAAAAATACCCAAGTAAACCTAGTTGATTTATTAACAAATAGAATAAATCTATTGAATCTTCTATATATTATAAGAGTTACAAGTTTATATCAATCTAAACTAATATAATCTGAATATTAAAGATTTTATTTTTGCTTTTTATTATTCTTATTAATATTATGAGCAAAACTTTCTTTAATGTAGGTTTTATAAGGAATATAAAGAATATCTATTTTATTTATTTTATAAGATAGATTTAAAGTATTATCTTTCAAATTATTTATTACTTCTATGTTAGTATAATCTAAATAGTTATATAAAAGCTAAATATTCTCTAATATAGTAGTAGAAAGAATAGTATTTTGTTATAAGATAGGAATATTAAGTTTATATAAATTATGCTTCTTAAATCTTATTGTTAAAGTAGAATTCTTTTCTATATTACATAATGTAGATTTTCTTTAGCATATTAATATAATTCCTATAGTATTAAGTCCGTTTTGAAATAATAAATTAACTTTTAATTCTCAAATATAATAAACTTCTTTTAATATAAAGATTTGATTATTTAGAAATATCTTTAAGTCTCTTATTATTCTAATTATAAGATAAATAGTATTTCTCTATTTAATCTGCTTTAAAACTAGTTTTATATTAAGTAAAGTAGATTTATCTTTAACTATATAAATAGTAGTAGTAGTATTTAGGTAAAAGTAAATATTCCTATACTTTTCTCTTTCAATTAAATTCCTAGGATTTCTAGTAATTTGTTCATTTATCAAAAAACCTAGAGTTTCATTGTTCTTATTGTTTCTTTTTATAAAGGGCTTTTGAATAATTGTTATCTTTCTAATAACATTATCTTCTTTAGAAAATATATTAAGATTTATATCTTTAGAAATAAGTCCTTTAGATTTAGGAATTTCCTTATCTTTATCTTTCAAAAATTTGTCTTTTATTTTATCATTTCCTTTAGTTCTAATTGAAGTAATTTTAATAGATTCTAAATTCTTCTTTTTAGATGTCTTCTTATTTTCATTACTATTTTTAACTGGGATATTCTTCTACTAACTTAAAGCCTTTTTTAAATAAAGATAGGTATAGCTTTCTTTAATATAATTATTTTTCTTATGACGTTTATAAAAGATTCCCTTTTGTTTTTATAGGGCTTTTGGTAATTCTAAAATTCCTCTTTTTCTAAGTACGTTTAATATAATTAACTGAATTATTATTTCTTTTTCTAGATTTATTTACTAAATTAGAAAGAAAAGAATTTAAAATATAAGTTGTTTCATTAGACTTAAGGCTTTAAATTATAGAAGTAATAAAACCTTTATATTTAGAGTTAAGGTTATTTAAGATATATATCATAAATTTATATTTACATAAGAGAGGGGCTAATAGCTTGCTTTCTACTACAACTATTAGTAGATATATTACCTCTTAAAGTATAACTTTAGCTTTCCTACCCCCTACTAACTACTATAGCTAGCCCCTAGTTAATCTAAAGCTAAACCCCTTATAATTATAGTAGTTAATATACCAACCTTATATTAACCTTTTTATAGATAATAAATAACTAACAACTTCTTCTACAATAACTTCACACCCTTATACTTTTATAGCTATATATAATTTGAATATTTTAAGATATTTAATTATTACTAACTATAGGTATTCTATTTGAATATTTATTATAACTTTAATATCTACGACTTTAATATTCCTACTAAGTCCTACTTATTCTTAAGATAAGATTTTATACTATTAATATAAAAGGTCTCTACTACTAATATAAACTAACTAATAATTTATATATAAGTATAGGAGGATTTAGCTTGCTCTTATTAGTAAATAATCTTAATATATTAAATATAGTTAATATATGAATAATAGTTATATAAATATGGATACTCTTAATATAATTAGATAACCTTTA
>QAPG01000257.1:0-31691 GCA_004366825.1 Colletotrichum spinosum | reverse complement strand
GTTATAATAGTTTTAAGTTTATCTATTTTTACTATATAAACTTCTAGAAACTTTCATAAGAAGTAATATAATCTTACCTCGTTAGGTTATTTCTTATTTATCTATAGTTCAATAGTAGTAAATAATACTAGTAGTAGTAAAATACTACTAATTAGTATTAATTTATAACTAGTAAATATTATAATTAATTAATTATATAAATAATATATAACTAGTTATTTCTATTTATAATATCTATATTTAGGTAATAATATGTATATATATACTATATACTATAAGGATAAAATCTATATTATAATCTTTCTACTCTTATTAGCCTAAATAAGTAGGTCGACTACTTAGTTACCTACTACTATAATTTTAACTACCTTAGTACCATATTTAACCTAATAATTATATTATCATATATATAATAATATTTCGTATTTAGTTCTTATAATATTATGAAGTAGGTTCCCTATATAAATAAAGTAAATAATAATAAGCTATATAGAGTTATATTTTATAACTATTTTCTAACTTCCCAACAGCCTTCTATTAACTACTTACTTAATCTCTCTTTCTATTAGATAGATATTATAGTTATTCAAGCTATTCTTATTGCTTCTCTTAATCTATTAACTAAACTAGTAGTATTCTACTTATATAGACTCTCTATATTTCTATTTATAGTATAGATGTTTATAGAGTCTATATAATATCTATATTTAAAGAAAAAGGCTAATCTCTTTTACTAATACTATATAATTATTAAAGTCTAATTATATCACTAAAAGATAAGCTTTTAAACTATTCGAAATATAACTAACTATTATATAAAAGATATTTCTATTCCTTAATTAAATTATTTAGTAGCTTCATTATACTATATAATACTTAAGCACTATCTTATATTATTAATGTTATAGAGTTTCTTTTAGAAGTGATTAGTCTAATAATTCTTTCGCTACTAATCATTATTCTTAGAATCTTATAAAGCTAAAAATAATAAATCAGACATTATTCTATACATCTTTCTACCCCTATTCTTACTATAGATTCCAATATAAGCAATCGACTTGATTAATCTACAAATACTATACAAAACAGATATTCTTTTTTAATAAATATAAATAAGTTAACAACAAACTTTGTTATAAAGTTACTATAAATTCTATTTAATATAAGTAATAGTTATAGAAATCTTTATTTTATGTCTTTTTAAACTATATGAATATTATACGCATGGAACTTTTATATAAAGTATTATATCTCTTATAAGAGGCTTAGCTAATAATATTGATATACCATTTTTCTGGATATCGGATTCTTCATAGAATTATCTATTAGAAGGAAATTATATACTTTATATGTTATAGCTACTAGTAAGATATTATTTTAATACTCCTAAATTATATTCTTTATTACCTCAAAATAGTGTTTCTCAGAAGAGACTAATAACTCACTTTTAACTTTAATTATTCGTAGATATATTGCCTTCTTAAGTATAATTTTAGCCTTTTTATCTTCCTAGTAATTCTTATAGCTCACCTCTAGTGTTAAAATATTAGGCTATAAGTATTTACCTTATAGTAGTATTTTACGTACTATCAAATATTCAATAGAATATTCTACCCCTTTTTTATGAAGTACTTAATAATAATTAACTTTTATATTTATAGCTACTAATATAAACCTATATTATTATGATATTTGAACAATTGTTAATGAGAACATTTTAGAATTAATTATTGTATTATAGAAAGATGCTTTTCTATCTTTTTAATACATATTAAAATTAATAAGAATATTATTACTCTATCTAGAGGGTAATATACGCTATATGTAATCTTGCTATGTAGGTATAAAGTAGTATTGTAGTTATTTATTGTTATTATTCTTATATTATATAGCGCGTAGCGCTATATAAAGCTCTAGATCTATAGTATAATAATTACTTACTAATTACTATATATTTAACTATAGTTAGTATTAAGTACTTAGTACTTATTATTAATAGGGTATAGAGGAAATACTACTTTATATATATAGTACTATAAATAATTACTATATACCTTATAGTATAGTATAACTAATATGAGTAACTTTTTCTTTTTACTATATATCCTAATACCCATCTATTTACATGAAAAATAATACTTTTAGCAATCTATACCCTGTTGCTTTAATAATGCTTAAATATTTATCTATTTATTCTATTTAAGTCTCCTATCCTTCTATTTGAATACTTATATAATTTAGATTGATAAATCTCTTAAAAGTTTAATTTAATATATTTTTTATAAAAGTATTAGTAATATTATTATCTCTATTACTTTACTATATTTTACAGAACTTACGGCATTTATATAATCACTTTAACATTATAATATTAATCATAAAGTACTTTCCTTTAGTAATATTAAGTTTTATAAGGTATTTATATAATAAGTAAAGGTTAGTATATATAACAATTAAGATTTAAAGCAGCTTTTAATATTTAAAGATCTTCTTAAATAATATAGCTTTAATATAAGTAAAGTCTATACTAATTAATATAATATAAATTTCTAAAGTAAATATACCCCGAACAATCCTTTTATTTTTAATAGAAAAGTAATATATACTATTACTATAGAAGTTAGATTAGCTACTATTAATAGCAATCTCTTGATTTCAAATTATTATAAATTCTCATTAAGATAAAAAAAACTAGTATTATTAATAAATAAGCTATTATTAAAAACGTAAAGATATATTATAAAGAAGTTAAACAATATAGAATTAAAGCTATAATTAAAATACTGACTTTACTACTTAAGATATTTATTACGTATAATAGTATTATTACCTAAAGGTTATCATTCTTCTACGAAATAAGCAAAGTCAAATAATATTTCAGGTTAGTATATTAAAATAAGATATACTCTATATATATATTATTCAATATATACCTTTTTAAATACTTTAAATATTATACTCATTTTAACAAATACTAGCTTTGACCCTTAGAATGTTTAGTATAAATAGAAAGTATTACTATTAAGTGATAGGATACTTCTATTAAATACTAATAGTATTACTCTTAAGAAGACTATTTTAAATTTAACTTCAAATAAAACTTTTTAAAGCTTTTTATCTTCATAATATAAGAAAGTAATATATAAGAGGTGAAAGTATTATTAATTTATATCTTTAGAAAGCTAAAAGCGTCATTTGTAGGATATTAGACGAGGAAATATAGATTATATTTTATCATCTCTATTTATAACTACCTCCTATAATTCTTTGAATAGGTTACCTACTAATAGGTATCAGCCTTAATAAGACTATATAATAATAAAGTAATAATTATAATAAAACTAAAGAAGTATTAATTCTTACAATATAAAAGTAGTTTAACTATAATATACCTTATAAGCTTCATTTTAACTTAAATGAAAGCTTAGATAATATTATCAAACTATATTATTATACTGTTATATTAAAAGTAAACTAAAGCTATGATTAGAATTAACTACTAGTTATTGTATTAGATTATTAGCAATTATATTAGTATTTGAAACTTACTATTTGTTCTAAAACCTTAGATTATAAATCTTAACTTCTTATATATTTTATCTTTATCTTTACTTTTGACTTTATTAATAATATAAAACTTAAAGTATTTATAACTCTTATAGAATTATACTAGACAATCTCTATAGAACTATGAGTAAAAATACTTTCAACTTCCTTTATAATTAACTCTTTTAATAGTAAATGAAATATTATAAAAATACCCTTTGTATAGAAATCAAATACGAATACTATATCTAATTATTTCTTAAATATAAGATATACTACAAAATAAGACTTTTAATTGAAATCTAGAGATGGTATACTGCTCTTATAAGTAATAAAAGTTAAAATTAATTAGATTTAAGAAATTAAGAATTAACATAATATACTACTAATTACTTAAGTAGGGGGGGGATTATTATTACTAATAGTAGGAGTATTACTATTATCTATAATAATAATAGCTCATAATATCTACTAAGTATTCTAAGGTTCTATAGGAATAGCTATAGATAGAATTGGAGTATTATTATAAGAATATATATCTCTATATATATAATATTAGATTTCTTATAGTAATAATATAAGTATTTATGGATTTCTCATAGATATTTTTAAATATTGGTATTTTAAACATATGGCTTAGGGAGATTTCTGAATTATTCTTAAAATATAGTTTTATAACTATAAATTGAAACTCTTAAAAATAATAAACGGATTTGAAGATATATATCTTACTATATATAGTAAAAAGGTAATATAAGTCTCATGAGTTATTTTTCTCTTACTATATACATATATAAAGAATTAGAATAAAAAGATTATTACTTGGGAAGTATTAAGGCTGTTACTTATTACTAAAATATGATTAATAATATATTTAATATACTTATAATAGATATCTTTAATAGCTTTATATATAATACAAATTTAAGTAATTATTTCTAGAGAGGGAGTTAAATCTTCTATAAAGTAGGAATATACTTTAAGAATAAGTAAAGTTAGTATAAAGCTATTTAGCTTAATAGTATTATTAATTCCCTTATATACTACTTAAAACAATACCTCTTAAATAACAGTAAGTACCTTATTATAATAAACCTTATATATATAGTAGAGAAATATATAGTACTACTTAATCTTACTAATACTCTTATCTATTTTAATAGGAATAATATAAGTTATTAATCCTACTATTTTTAGTTCTAATCTAAAATCTTGAAATTAAAATGTTATACTTATATCCATAATAACAAAATTAAGAAGGCTTTAATATAAATTAATCTAATATACCTTAAGGGCTTTTTATATTACTTTTATTAAGATATTTGGTACAAATTGAATAGTATTAGATATTATTATAATATTAATAGTTTAGAGTATAAAGTAGCTATTAATATAGATAATTTTAATAATAATCTTAAAGTTCAAGTTAATATCACTATAGATTGTAAAATGAAGTTATGAAGGGGCTATATTATATCTTTAATATTAATAATAATACTTTTTAAGTTTCTTAAGGATATGGTATTGAACTAGATATCCCGCTTTATTAAAGATATTATAGAAATATATAGTAGCTAGATATCTAAAGTAGTAGTAAAATCTCTATATCTCTATTTCTAAAGAATATTTAGAGATAATTATTATCTCCTTATTAAGGAATATATATAGATATTCCTATTTTTACATAATTAATATAACCTTCTTATTTTAATAGAGTTATTTACTTGTAGTTATATTAAAAGTTTCTAATCTATTTAAAATTATGTACCTCTTGGGGTCTTTTTAAAGGTAGTTATATCTTATAGTTAGCTCTTATTTTATATATTCTATAGATAATACTAGTTCTAAAGAATTATTTAAATAGAGGAAACTTTAGGTAGTAATAATATAGTTGGTTAATATAATTACTAATAAATATAAAAAGTATATTATAAAGGGAAAATATAGGCTTATATCTATTATAATTATTTTTTCAAAAGATTATAGTTATATAATACTATTACTAGCTAGCTAGTAGTACTTATTACTAGTTATTAATAGTTACTAGCTATTAATAGTTAGTAGTAAGAGCTACTAGCTAGTAGTAGTTATTATATTTAATTTATATAATTAGAAAGTATGAGGTTATTAGTTATACTTACCTACTACAGGATTCAAACCTACTACTCTTGCTATAAAACGGTAAAAGCTAGCTAGATATTAAACTACTATGTTAAGCGGGTAATAGAGTTATTTATAAATATTATTAATTATAATATTAAGATAATCTATTTCTATAAGGTGAAATAGGAAAGAAGTATTATATAGTATTATATAAAGTATAATAATACTAAGAAGTATATAGATATTAATTAATTTATATAGAGTAATTGGTAAAATATTACTAAAATGTGTTATCATTAGTTTGCCTTATAGATATAGAAGAATTTTAAAAAGGTTAACTACCTACTAAAATATAATAAACTAAAAGTATTTAGTAGTTAAGAAGTTTGTAGTACTTAAGTTAGATAAAGTACTGTAAAATATAATCCTTAAGTAATAGCTTTCAAGTATAAATAAAGATATAGGAATTATAATACTACTTTTCTTAATAACTTTACTACTAGAAATACTACTCTAAGTAATAGTATAGATTACTATTTAGTTTTAGAGGAGTCTTATATTTCTTTTTTATTAAGAGTAATAGGACTTCTATTAAAAAATGAAGTTAAAACTTATTTCAGAAGGATAATAGTCTTATCTTTAGACTTATACTATACTTAATATAATATAGTAATATTATTAGACTTATTATCTTAAGAAGAATCTTTGAATTATCATCTAGACTATTAATATTCTTATAATCAACAAGGAAAACTTAATATATTACTATGGGAATATACTTTAAAGCTGGTACTTAACTTATATTAATTAAATAAAACATAACTGTCTTTAAGAATATACCTTATAGACTAATATCCTATTTTACTATGTATATAATACCTCTTATTTTAATAGTTATATCTAGTTCTAAGAAAAGAATAAGTTCTATTTAGTATAGATAAATATTGTGATAGGGCTAGGCCTAAGGCTTCTTTTGTTATATAAGTAGTGTATATATATAGGCTATAGGCCTATATCTATAATATTCATCTTATAAATAGTAGTAGGAAATATAGAATTTTACATATTACTCTATTCTTTAGATTTTACAATATTACTTTTATAGTTCAGATATTTTTTATACTAAAGATCTATAAATATAGCGCTTTCTATTTGATATATTTCTCTAGATTCGTCCCCCTATTTTCTATTACTATTAGACTAAGCTTCAAAGAAGTTATTCTATTTATTGATTTTACTTATTTTAGCCTAAATAGCTAGTATCTAATTTAATAGTATTTAGAAGGAGATTTATGTCTGTTGGGTTTCTTACAAATTAACATAAAAAGGCATTCTTGTACTATTTTAAATAGATTAGGATTAGAAGATATATTATATAATATTATTATCTTAATCTATTAGACAACTCTAAGAATCTCAAGATTGATAAGTAAAAGCTTTTTAAATATTACATAAGTATAACAGGTTTATTTATAGACTTAATATTAATAAATAGTAAGGAGTAATAATTACATTCTAACTATAAATTAATAGGAAGGCAAAGAATTCTAAAAGAGAATATAAGAAACCAAAAGACTTATCTATTCTTTATATAAAGTAGGATTGAACTCCTAAATTTGACTTAGAATAAGTATTTTCAATTTATAATAATATGAAGAAAGATAAGGAAGAATTTTATCTTATTATAATAGAAAACTATAAAGGAGTCTTATAAGCCTAATAAGTCTAATAAACTTAACTTATTCATTCTTATTTAGAAGTAATAAAAAATTTTAAGAAAGAAGTTAATTAATAAAGAAATCAATTACTTATAAAAAAAGAAGAAGATATATAGAGAGGGATAATAGTAATATATAATTATTATATCATAACCTATAATTAAAATAGCTTAGAGATTAAAGTATAATAAAAGTAGGCCTAACTTCTAAAAAGGTTAGTATAAGAGTTAGAAAAATAGAATTATAGACTTAATCCTATATAGGAATATAAGTTGATATTCTTTAAGAGGTTTAGAAAGAAGAATATTAGAGAGATAGGCCTTAATTAAAAGAGCCGCCTTTATGTATATTACTAGAGAAAACTCACTTTATTATAATGTATTAATACTTAAACAATACTTAGAAATATAATAACTATAATAGTAACTAGTAAATAGTTAATTAATAATAAGGAGAAACTTCTTAAGTTTTCCTAATTAATTATAGTAAGACATTCTTATAATAGACTAATCTTTAAGAAAGTTTAATTTTATATAATAGCTATTACTAATAAATCTAAAGATACCTCTTCATCCTATTATAAAAGGGATTATAATATTTAGATATTTTCTATATATATTTCTAATACTTTATTTAATTATTTAATAGTTATTAGTAGACTTATAATATTTTTAAACTCACACCTACCTAGTTAATAATAACTAAAATAGTTCCTTAATCTGAAAATACCTTTACGTTTATAAGGAATAATACTTTTAATTTTTCTGATAATCATAAAGCTATATTAAAGATTTCTGATAAGTTAAAATATGAAATAATTATTAAAGTCTCCTTTTATTATAATATATAGTATAGGTTTATTATTAAAATTATAATAACTAATACGTATACTTAGAAAGATATTAGAAATACCTTTATAAACATCTATAATATTACAAGTCTTATAATTAGTTATAATTCTAACAAGAAGCTTTATACTATAAATTATAGTATTAATTTAAGTTTAGATACCTTAATAGGAGTAGTTAATTATTTACCTATTATAAATAATTTATAAGAAGAAGTAAGAATCTATAGAAATATCTTTTTATCTAATATTAGCTTTATCTATATTTCCTTATATTAACTCTTATTTTAAACTCTTAACGAGATTACTAGGGATGTTTCCTCTAAGCCTTCTTAATTAGTTAAAGTATTAAAAGCTTCTTTTAAATATTTATTAGTCTAAAAGACCAGAGATAAAATTCTTTTAAGATACTTAATTAACTTACTTATTCTTATTATATTAATAATTATATCTATTACTTCAACTTTCTAAATAAAACTTATAAACGTTATAAGAAGGATTTAGATTATAATAAGTAAGTTCAACAGAAATAATAAATAGTTCTTATCCTAATTTAAAAACCCAAATTTTAATTAGTTAATACTTATTAGAATAAAGACTAATTTCTATAAATGTATAGGGAGTTTTAGAAAAGTCTAGAAACCAGTAATTGAGTTATATATTATAGATATAAATAATAATAATAGCTATAGCGTTTATACTATAGATTTATAAGTTTAATATGATATTGATTATAAAACGTAGTAGTTTCAAAAAAGTAGTAAGTTTTAGAATTAAAATAACTTTAGATATTGTAATAATTCTTAAAGCTAATAGATATAGAATTATAATATAATATACTATTGATATAATTTAAACAGTTATTGAAGGCTTAGCTATTTTCAATTTGTTTAGTATATTATTAAAAATATTTACTATTTTAATTTTAATAACTATTATTATTAAACTAATACGATCTATCTAAACTTAGAAACAATAGAAAGAAGTATGATATAGAATAATTATATCAATAAATAGCCTAATTATAAGATAATTCTCTTATCAATTACTAAGAAATCTTATATTTACCGTAGAGGAATACTAGTAGTATTATATAATTCAATATACTATTCTAAGTTTTAAATATTCCTCTAAAGATATAAATAAATCTAAGCTTAATAGTAATTTATTAAGATGAGATTTTAGGATAAATAATAAACTACTTGAATCTAATTAGTAGTATTACTTGTGATAAAGATTTTGAAAAGGAAGTAGTTTATATTAAATAAGAAGTTAAATTAGATAGAAGATATTCACTTATTTTAGATATAATTAGAGTTAGTCAGTTACCTAAAGAAGAAATTAGAGAACCTTTAAAAGCAATTCTAAAGAAGATAGGAGTAAAAGAAATTAGAATAATAGATCAATCAAGGTTAATTAATAATTACTATTTACTATATGATCTATATAAACTAAAGGCTATGATATTTATAGACGTAATTATAATTTATTATAAGCATATATTCATATAGATATATAAAGGAATATAAATAATAGAACCTATACCTAATAATAAGGAAGTTTTATTAGATACTAAAGACTTTATTTATCTACTAAATATAAAGAAAACTAAATAAATAGAAATTTCTACCTTTATAATTCTTATAAGTAAAGAAACCTAGAATTTTGTATATTATATTTATTATAAGAAGGTTAATAGGTAGGCTTTAGTCTTAGAAGAATTATTATATTATAGATAACTTATATATATTTAAGTTATTTATAGATATATAAAGATTATTATAAGTAGGTATTTTAAAAATAAGATAGCTTAAGATATTTTCTTTCTTATAGATAAAGACTTTATAATACTTTATAATAAAATTAGAAAGTAAAATTAGGTAATCTAAAAGTAGATAGAGTATTGGAATTATAAGTATACTTAATTATAAATAATAATATTACTCCTACTCTTAATAATACTTAGTAATACTAAAGCTATATACTTATAAATCTAATTAAATTGAATTCTGAATACCTATAGTATTAATATTAAAGTAGTAAGTTTAGTAGTAGAAGTAGTCTCTATAGTAAACTATATAAATAGCAACTTTAGTAACTATTTATAATTTTATTATAATATACTTTTAGATTAATATTTGATTTACAGATTAAAAGGGCCTTAAAGTCTAAAGAAGTATTAACATAGGCTTAATAATTAATATTATTTCTAAGGAATATATATATAATGTTAATGTATAGTTGTATATAACTTTAATAAGATTAGGTTTCTTTAGTATTATAGATATTAATTATATAATAGATTTTATTAGAATAATAATAGAAGATATCTAATTGGGTAATTACTATTTTTCTAATTTTAGATTTTCTAATATATCTAAAGGCTATATTATAAAGTCTTTGATTTTAAGTATTCCTTTTATTATTAAAATAAAGATAATATTAAACCATATTCTAAATTAGATAGTTAGAATATTTTAATCTAAGAATAATAAGTTTAATATCTTATTATTATTTTATATTCTTAATTTAATAGTGAAGTTTCATAATATTGTTATAGATATAGGAGGTTTTAATTAGATTTGGAAGTTATATAATTTATCTCTTCTTTTAAGACAGGGAAATTAGTAGTTTTTATTAAGAATGTTATATTAATAAATAGCTATTCTTTTATAAGAAGAAATAGTAAGTATAAAGAAAAAAAAAAGGAAGAATTAGATATATTATTCTTTAGTTTTAAATAAGATTTTATGGACTCTTTATTATAGTTATAAGACTAAGGATTAAAAGAAGTCTAAATATAATTAGATAATAATAAAAGAGTTATTATAACAATTGATAATTTAGAAAAGAGGTTTTAAGAGATTTTAAAAGTTTTAATTTATTAAATAATTAAAATAAAGGTCTAAGAGATGGATTATATTATTATGTCTTTTATAAAATATAATTTAGACTACTTAATCTATAGTAGGAAGTATTCCTATAGGTTTCCTAATTCTGAATTATTAATGAAGTAAAGTTTCATACAAAAGAAGAAGAATTAGAGGAATCTTTATTATAGAAGTTATAAAATAGTAGTAATGTTTAATATTATATTAATAAATTAGGAGATTTCTAAATGTATTATAATAATAGATATATAAAGAGGATTTATTAAGGATATTAATATATTACACGAGATAAAGGATAAGAAGACTAATCTGATTAATAATATTTTATTAAATAAGATAACTTTTAACTGTAATTTTCAGTAGCAATTGAGAATATAAGTAGAAGTAGAGAAACATATTGAGAATTGTCTTAAAAGATAATTTATAAATAAAATTATATTAAAGCTTTTAAAGATTGATATAGGGAAGTATCTTATTCTTAAGTAACTAAATAAAGCTATAGGTTTAATAAGCTATTTATATAAACTTAAGAAGAAATTTCTAATAGACATATTAAACATTTAAAAATAAGGATTAGTATATAATTTTAATTATTGTAGAATATTATTTATATTAGTTATATTAGTATGGACAATCAAAATATTTTGATATAAAGTTTAATAAATAAGGTTAATTCTAATTCCTAAAAGGCTAATTAAAAGTATTATAAAAATATTAAGGGTTTATATTTGCAATAGGGTTTTTAAATATAGTTATATTATATATTAAAATCCTTTCTTCCTTATTAGAAAGAAAGATAGTAAGAAAAAGCTTATTGATTTAATAATTAGAATTAATAGTATTATAATTTGAAATATAGAGTTACTATTAGAAACTAATAAGCCTTTAGAAGGTTTTAATATATATAAGCTTTGATTCTTTTTTAATATTCTTTTGGATTATCATTAGATTCTTTTTGATCTAAAGAGTTAGGATTTAACTATTTTTATAATTCTATTAAACCTATGAAGGTATTATATTTTACTTCAAGGAGATATCAATTCTATTATTTAATTTATATAAATTATAATAAAGATCTTCTATAATCTAATTCCTAATTATTAAAAAGTATTTCTAAATAATAATATAATAAAGAGGCTAATAATTATATATAATAGTACAAACGACTTATAATGATAAGATATGTATGGATATATTTTGAAATATATTTAAAGTATTAATAGAATTCTTATAAATATCAAACTAGCTAATTATATAATTATAATAATTAATTTATAATAAGTATAAGAAATAGTTATTAATATAAATTATATCTATAAGATATATAGTTAATATCTAAAAGAGTCTAAAATTATTAAGGTAAAAGAGTAGAAATATATTATAATATTTTAGAAGTTAGATTATTCTCAAGTACTATTATTTTTCTTTTTTAAATAAAATATTATTCTACTATTATATACTTTTTTAATAACTTATTTAAAAAGAATATTTCTTTTTAATAATTAGAATTGAAGAAGATAGTAATAAAGTAATTATGAGATAAAGTATAAGGTATATTCATATTTATTTCTATTAATTATAATTAAAACAAAGAATAGATCTATTCAGTAGTTAATAGTAATAGACTTAATTAGAATGTACTTATAAAGGGATTGATGAAATAGAAGAAATTTATTACTTATTATAGAAAATAGTTATTTATAAATTTAAAATATAATTATAATATAAATAAGAGAGAGTTTTAAAAGCGACTTAAAATTTTGAAATATATCTATAATTATTTATATAACTAGTATGTCTTATTAGAAATAGATATAGAAATACTAGTAGTCTAATTTGAGAGTATAGTATTAAACCTTCTAGGAGTACTAGTTATGTACTAGATATTCTATTTTAAAGTCTATTATTTTAATAATATAGTAAATCTAACAGCTAATAGTTTTTGTCAAAAGCCTTCTAGGCTATCTAATAGAAGTAATAGAATTAGACAAAAGGATATTAATAACTAAATGAATAAGTAGATCCTTTGATAAAGATAAATAGATAAGCTTTTTTTAATGGAATACATTCTTTTAGGAATAAATAGTATATTAAAGAGGTTTTTAATACAAATATCAATCCAACTATAGATAATATTATAGACTATAAATTAATGCTCCCTATAATTATATTAAGTAATTTATAAGTCTAATTATATACATTTCAGTAGATTACGTATTATTTAGCAATTCTGAAGAGGCTATTTAGGATTAATTCTGTTTATTTTAGAGTATTTAAATATAAAGTATTAAGATTCTAATTATGAAATTAGTTATTTATTATATAAGTAGTATTATATGAGTTGATATTTTAATAATTATAACATAGTCTAACTATATAGTAGAAACTTATTATAGTAATATATAATAAGAATAAGTATTATAGTTAAAAAGTAGTTTTCTATAGACTATCTAATTAGTATTGTTGATTAGATATATATAGAGGGGTATATATAATAGTAAAGTATTATGTAGACTATTAATTATATTAAGTTAGATATATAGGGAGGTTTTATAATTTTATTATTCTATATAAATATTTATTTCATAGAGTTAATTTAGATATTTGGAGAATAAGTAAGTAATATCTTCTTAAGATAAGAAATATCTTTACTAATTAGTTAGAAGTATAATAATTAAATAGGATAACACTTAAAACTATTATAAAATTCTTATAAAAAGAAGCAATTATACAATATAAGTTCTATAGTCTATTTACTATAAATAGTAAGCTAGAGAATGAGTAATATATTATTAAGTTTAATAAGTAGTATATTATAAAGTACTATATTACTTCTATTTATAACTTATAAGCTAATAGTATTATCAAATTTACATATTAACTTATTACTTATATTCTATTAATATAAATAGTAAGGAATAATAATAAAGACTTTTACTTCTTACTATTTATAGTATTATTTATAGATTAAATAATAGTTTAAATATTAATATGATATATTTTCTTCTATCTTAAGTATAGTTATAAAATAATAATACTACGTGAAACTTTGATATTTATATAGTGAGTTTTGAATTAAATATTAGTATGAATAATAGAAGAAGAATTATAATTAAAAATAAAGGTATTTACTTAATTTAATAAACATAGGGAGAAAGCTATAAAGATAATTATAGAGGAGTATTAGAGAGTAATAGAAAATTTTAATATTTGGAAGGCTAATATATTTCAAAAAGCAAGATTGAAAATTAGAAGTTTTATATTAAGCTATAATATAACGAAGGTAATTAATAAACTATTAGAATAGAAATTAGAATACTAATAGACTAATCTTTTTTAGATACTTCTATATATATTAGACTCTTCTTTATAAAAGTTGGTAATCTTATCAGGAGGGGAAACTTAAAGTTTCATATATAGTAATCATTATATATAAGAATTTATTTGGGTATCTATAAGATATTAAGAACTGTTAGGTTTAGATATTTATAAATTCAAACTAGAATTAGAATTAGGAAAAGTCTTCTTAGTAAAAGGTAAGTCTATAAGTAATAACAAAATGGAAAACTATAAAGAATTTCTAGTCTTCAGAAAGAGTAGTAATAAAAAAGAAGATATATCTTTAATTTAATAATAGGTATATCTATTAAGTATTTAGAAAATTACTTATATAATATTAAAGGATTTTATATTTAAAATCTATCTCTTTAAATTAAATGTAGAGGGGAAAGTAATATATTAAGAAATACCTCTCTAAAATTCAAACTTCTCTCTTAATAATATTTAGAGATATAGAAGTATTCTTATAGGCCTAAAGGAATATCCTATTTATTCTTTTCCTTTTATTATACTTTTTATAAAGAAGTTTTACCTTTTAACTTTAAAGTTTATATCTTAGATTTTCAATTATTCTTTTAAATTTTAAAGAGGGAAAACTATAAATTAGAAAAAGCAGTATTTCTATTTTACTATGCTTATTATTCTTAGTAGTTAAAAAAGCTAATTCTAGACTTTAATAATTAGAATATTTTGTTTTCTTTTTTAAATTAGATATAGTCATTTATTTTAATAGGAAAGCTAGATATTTAGAAACATATAATTAAGAATAATAAATATAGTAGAATAGGACTTTATTTATATTTGAAAATTTATACTATATTCTTTATTTCCTTTACTTTGATGTTTCTTTTATCAAACTAAAACTTAACTAAGAATTCCCTATTCAGTAGTTTTTATTCTTTATTATACTTTAATATCTCTCTAGATATAGGAAAATAGTTTATTTTATAATAATTGAAAAAGGGGATTATATATAAAAGAATAGATAGTATATATAAAAGTAGTATTTAGAAGATAATATAATATTTTCTATTGAAGGAAGAAAATATTAAGAAGTTAATTAAAGTTAAAATAAATCTTTAGTAATAGTTTAATCTTTTTGAAGTTTTAAAAGACTTTAGATTTAGAAATAGGGAGATTATTATACTTATTATTTAACTAGTAGCTTTTATTAGAATATATCTAATTGTAATTCCATGATTGTTATACTTTAATATAATTGAAACTATAGGTCTTTTAAGTTTTATAGAAGAAATAATTAATATAAGGAGTTGTAAAGAAAGAGATATATTTAAAATAAGATTATAGATTTAAAAGCTAGTTTTAGTATTATATATAATATATATTTACTCTTGATAGTAATTATAAGGTATTATATTCTAATTATTATACTTTTAAATAAAGAAGCTCCATATAGTAATTAGGTTCTTAATAATCTTTTCGATTTACTAGCTATTAGGATAAATAATAATTTAATAGATAGAGACTTTTGAAAAGAATATAAATACGTTTTTAATATATAAATAGACTTTCTTATAGTCGTATAGATTTACAAGAGTATATTGGAAAGTTATTTATATAGGTTAAGGCTTTTTATAGATTTAGAATTATAATATGAGTGTTACTTCACAATATTCATTTTAAACGATGTTCATATATAGGAATATAAGATTTATAATTATTTAATAAACAAGTTAATTGATAAACAAAGTAAAAGGAAGACTAGTAGCTTACTATTAATTTAGTTAAAAGAATCAAGATTAATTGATATATGTTACTTACTACTTTTCTTAATATAAATAAGCTAATAATATGAATTAAACAGAGGGAATTAGGTTTCTTAAGATCTTAAGATCTTAAGAATAAGGAATATTAGTATTCTTATTCAAGATGAAGTAATTATATTAAGTTATAATAGAAGAGGGTTATTTATAGATAAGGTAAAATAACAATTAATAAGTTATAAATAAAGAAAAGAGGAAAGGATTAGTAAGGTATAAATTAGAAGAAGTATTTTTATACTTCTAGTTGTAATAAATATATAGTTATAATTAAAATAATACTAAAACATCCTATTAATTATAAGAGATGAATGCTTTTATTCAAAAGGTTAGCTTGATTTCTTAAGTAAATTAATTAAATACTATATATTTATAGGTCTAGAGTTACTTAAATAAATACTTTTATTTTTTATTAAGGTTTTAATTCTCTTCTTAATATAATAATAAATATAATCTAATTTCTATAACTCTAAATAAGATTTTTATTTTAATAGAAACTTTCTCTAAAAGAACCATATTCATCTTATAATTTAAATTTATAAATATTCTTATTATTCTCTAGATAATTGTTTTTCCTACTTAGTACTACCTATTGGGGAATTTATCAAGTATTACTATAGGTATAATAAAATCTCTTATATCTAATAATTTAAATATCCCGAATAACAATTAGTACTATTAGTAAAATATAGAACTAGGAATCTTATATTTATTTTTAAACCTATAGAATGAGATAGATTTAATGTTCATAGTACTTTCTAGGAGCTATTTCTATTAAGAATATTCAAAAGACTATAATAACGATCATCTATATTATATAAATATATATAATAAATAGCCTGAGGATTCTAACATTAATATTAAATCTTTATAGGAGTAATTTCTATATTAATTTAAGTTAGAGGGGCTAATAATAGTAGAATGTTTATTTAGCTACTTCTATATTATAGTTATTAGAGATAATTGTATCACAAACTAAAAAAACCTTACAGAATATCTAATTAGACTATATAACCTTATTAATTAGATAGAGTAATAAGAAGTATTAGTTTAAAAGATATAATTAAAAGGTTTTAGTTAGGTTATATAGACTTATATAGTAGATATTTTAGTCTTTTATATAGATGTTAATAGTAATCTGAAAAAGACGTTAAATAATATGACTAGTAATATAAATTAGAATACTTTATATTCTTATTCTTCTTATATAAATAAAATAGTATTATAATTTGAATAGGCTTCCTGATAGATTAATAGTAAAGCTATACATAATATTATAATATATAATAAGCTGATAAGTATAATAAAGATAAATTGATTAATACTTTGAAATCTATAGACTTATATATAGGAAGAAGTAAGGGAGAATTATAATACTTAATAGTTTAATAAACCTATATTATACTAGCCATAAATTAGTCTAAGTAGGTATTACTATTCATACTTCTTAATTAAATATAATAAGTTCTTCTTATAGATAAAATTCTATTTAGGGGATATAGTTATAAATATATATTAGTTAATTAATAAATTGAATTTACTTATTAGCTTTATAGCTTATTACTATTTACCGAAGTGTTTCTACTAAATAGGGTAATATAAGAAGTATAGGAAGTAGATTATTAGTATAACGATAAACTAGATAAGATAGATTATATATTAAGAATATAATATAAGTTCCTTAAGTACTTCAAAGTTACTATTATTGAGAAATATCTATTTATTATAGTATTAGAAGTAGTTTCTAGCTTTATATTAATAAATTAGATCTTATTAGTCATAAGACTTTTAGTAATATATTTATAGATCTTTTAGCTTTCTATCAAATTTAATTCTTTTACAAAGATAGTTATAAATATTATTTAAAATACTGCTTATAGAAGTTTTCTCCTTAAAATTAAAATTAGGAAGTTTCTATAAGTAGTTATAAGAAGTTATATATAAAGGAATTAGAAAATTAAAAGATTAGTTTATCTAATTCCTAGTCCTTATAATCAGAAAGCTAATAGAAAATCCTACTCTAGTAAAACTAATTAATTAGGAGTTATAGTTAAGATAACAAATAGACGATTTTAATCAATACTAAATAACAAGTATTTATTTAAATAGAAGACTATTATATTAATAGTAAATCTATATAAAGCTATTTCTTAGGCTATTACAATATAGACCTAGGGATTAGTTAATACGATTTAGCTACATAGTAATAAATAGTTAAATAAGAAGTCAACTTCTGTCATACTAAAAGCATACTATAAGTAAACAAATATTTGAACCCATAAGAATTTAATATATTACATTATTTAAATCTATAAAGTAATCCTATTACCTATTAGATATCTAGAGAAGTAAATCTATAATATACTAACAGTAGTTATAATATTAATAGTAATCTTTCTAAATATAAATAAAAGCTAATAGATAGCTTATCAATAAATCTATAGGAAGTAGATATTACTATATTCTTCATTAGTAATAGTAATATCTATTAAGTTAATTCTACTGTTAATTAGATAATAAGAAAGGTTTATTGTCTTAATTTTATATACGAAACCTCTAGTAATAATTACTCTATTAAAATAGTAAAATAGTTATTATAATTCTACATTAATATTAAGATTTTACTTGATATAATTAAATTACTTCAAGCTAACATTTAGATTATATTGATAGAATCTTAATATAACTAGTTTACCTATAGCTTTTAAGTTATAGAATCATCTAAAATATTCACTTATAATAAGGAATTTAATATTCTTGATTTACTATAAGCTTCAGTAGATAAATAATATAAATATTAAAATAAGATTCCTTTAGTCTTATATTAAATATTAATAATAAGTAAGTACTTCAGACTTTATAATAATTTCCATAAGAACTTATTAATATAAGAAATAATATAAATCTATAAGGATGATAAAATAGTTAATTACCTTTTGCCTACTTTTAATAGTATTCTATTAAGAGTATTAAAAAGGCACTTATAAAGCTAGTTATAAATTAGATAATTATAATAATAATAGGTAAAGTTATTAAACTTAGGGAAGTCTATACTAAAGCTTTAGAAAGTATTATAGAATAAGACTTATCAAGGTAATCTAATCTCAATATAGATATTATACTAGAGCTTTTAGAATAAACTATAAATATATATTCTACTACATCCTACTCTTTTAATATCTATTTGCTAAATTCTTCTAACACTACTTCCATTTTCTTAGAATAATATATTACTATATATAAACTACTTTAGACTATATAATTATATATATCCTTCTAATTATATAATAAAGTCATTTATAAACTAGTAAGTTAATTATTAGGCTCAGATTAAGCAAATATTCCTATCAAATTCACAATCTATATATTGTTATAGCTTTTAATATAGAGAAGTTAGTTATAGTTTATCTAAAGCTTAGTCTAAGATGATCTTTAGTAAGTTAATAATAAGTAAGTAAAATTAGCTAGTAGAAATAAAATAAGAAATAGGGAGACATTTAAGTAATTAGGCTAAAGGTAATTATATTAATATAAATAGATTTAATATTAAATTAAACTTATTATATAAGACTTTTAGTAAGTCTAAAAGGAGGATTATAATAGGCCTAGGCCTAAAGCTTCTTTTATTATATAAATAGTATATATATATAGATTATAGGCTTATATTCATAGTATTTAGTTTATTAATAGTAATAAGAGATATAGAATCTCACATATTATTCTATTCTTAAGATTTTAAAATACTACTTTTATAATTAAGGTGCTTTTTATACTATTGATCTTTAAATATAGCGTTTTCTATATAATATATTTCTCTAGACTTTTCCCCCTATTTTCTATTACTACTAGAGCAGGTTTAGGGGAGGTTATTCTATTTATTTATTTTAATTATTCCAGTCCAAGCGGCTAGTGCCTATTTCAATATAAGTATTATAAAGTAATATAAATAGGGTATTAAGTGTTTTATGGTATAGCGCCTTATAGATACTCTTAAGGAGAATTATATACATAGTTAAATTTAAGATTAATTATTAACTTACTTCTAGTTGTTACTTCTATTATTTTAAATGGATTATAACTTTTAGATTAATATAATATTACTTATAGCTGATTATAACTACTTATAAAAACTTTAGAATATTACTATAAGACTAAAGAAAACTAACTAGTATTTTAGTATATTATTTCATATACCTATAAGTTAGAAGTAGAATATTATATTTATAGAAGCTTTATAAGAAGGCTTTCTCAATATATAGAAGTTTCAATATAAAAGCCTTAAAGGTTTCCTTTGTATTCTTTTTAGGGTTTTTAACTATAAAATTCAAAAAGTAACATTTTATTAATAAGAAAGGTATAGCTATTCATATTTATGATTTTTGAAGTAGTTTTTAATTTGGCGAGTTATCTATTTGGACTAGAAGTTGAAGCTAGGGTTATTGAAATATTTAAAGTAATGCTTAACGGCTTGACTTTTTAATACAATTAAGAATATACTAACTTATATGTAGTATAGGATATTAAGCTTGAGGTAGTAATTATAAAAGATATAGATCTCTATTTTAAATATACTATATAGGTTTTTACTATACTTTATACTTTTATTATGTAGTATTATAAAGTCTGTAGTATATCTAGCTAAAGTATTATTAAATAGGATAGTAGAAGTAATATATAAGAGGTATTTAAATTACTTTAAGAGCTATAGGCTATTATACTAATAGTATATTTTCTATATATAGAGAAGGTTTTTATGAAGAGGACTATATATTAGTAAGATTAATAGGGGGATCTAGAGGTATAATATTAATACTAAAGATATAAGAGCTAATTAGTTATATCATCATTATCCCTCTTTAACTACTTATAAAGAAGCTATAATAGGTTCTACCTAGTAAGCTTTAACTTAAACCTTATAGAGAGGTAATTTAATATACTACTTAGTAGATATAATATTTTTATAAAGCTCTAGGAAGTACATGAGGTTTCCTTAAAGAATTAGGAATTATTTCCTAAGGTCTTTAATATTATTATTAGTTTCAATATTGAAGTCCTCCTACTTAGTAAGTTAGTAGATGATTCTATAAATATAGCTACTACTTATATTAGTTTTAATATTATAGTAGATAAGGTAATTTCAAAAATAGCGGATTATTATAGTATTGCCATATTATTATATCAATTTCAATTACTCTTTAAAATCCCTTTAGAATATTTAAAAGAACTTTTAACTATATATCTTTATATATTTATAGAAAGTTAGATAGTAAATTAGAAAGGTTAAAACTCTAGAGGTATTATCTCCTAATATATTATTAAAGTCAATCTTTTGAATATTTTTAAAAAGGTTAGTATTTATATAGAGGAGGAGCTTTATAGGCAATCTAATACCTATCTTTAATATTATACTCTTAGTAGTATTAGAGGTATTTAAAAAGGGCTTTCTATTTAAAAAATAGTATTAAATATTATTATTAAAATAAAGAGTTTTATAGAGTATTATAGAATTGTCCTTTTTGGTTAAACTTATATAAGAGGGGAGGGGAGAAGTAATTTTTAAGAAGTTGTATAATTTTCTGAAAAGTAGGAAGCTGGGGATACTATAACCCTTAGTATTGTAAGTATCTAGTAGTATTCTAAAGGGGTTATTATATTTACTAAATGCTTTCTCATTAGTAAGTTTGAAAGGTTTGTTAGATTAAGTCTTCGTAGTATTATATAGAATACTTTAGATTGATTTAAATTATAGTAAGGACTTATTAAATTAAATCTTAATAATAATCTCTTTTAAGAGTTAGTATATAGCTTAGAGGCTTCTAGTAGGGTCTTGAAGTGGGGTGTAGTCTGAGGCGTCTCAATAATAAATCTTACAATCTTTTATCTTATATAGACTTCAAATATAGGGTTTTATAATTACTTCTTCTGTTATAATAAGCCTTATTAATCTGTAGTATAATAGTAATAAGAATGTTGATTATCAATCAGTATTAGTTTATCTAGAAAGTAATATATACTATTTAGTTACTTTTGCTCTATATTTAGAATAGTATCTAAACTCTTCCCACTATATATAGATTTAACTATAGGTTTTACCTAATAATAGTATTTATACTATTACTAACTTATAGCTAGTTAAAATATAAATAGAATTACTTACTGTAAGAGATAATTATACTTCTAGTTCTAATATTTAACCTTATAGTAATAGAAACCCTTATAGTAATGATTAGAGAAAACCTTATTGAGGCTAAAGCTTAATATATATGGTTAAGAATAACTACTAAAATCATAAAATTAAGGGCTTTTATAAACCTCTTAAATAGAAATAAACAGAACATAAAGAACTAGGTATTCTATAATCTATTATTCTTCTATATTCTTTATAATAGAATTATAATCTCTTTAAAATCTGTATAGCTATTTATAAAAGAAATACTATAGAATAAATACCGAGATATCTAATCAAAACTATTGCCATTAAAACAATTATTTTGTCAGAATAAGCTTTAAGAAAATCATCCTAAATATTACAATTAATAAGTAGTTTATAGATATTTGAAGGTTTATTATCTAGTTAACTTATAATTTATTATATTAAGCAAATAATATTAAAACTAAGTGTTAATTAGATAGTACTTTAATATTAATATATTACTATAATACTAGTTAATAGATATTTTAGAGTATTATAATAATATAATTATAGAAGTTTTAATAGCTGGATAATTATATTCGAAATATCTATATTAATATAAGTATTATTTCTATATTAGCTACATTTAATATATTAAGATTATTTCTTAATAAGAATGGCCTGAGTCCTACTATACTTATATTGAAATTATAAGTTAACTTGTATTAATAGTAGGGAACTCTCTTATTAATAGTATAAAGTTTTATCTTAGGAATAAGTAGGGTTTAATAAAGATATTAAAATTATAGATATTAAAGTTATAATAAATATTTAAATAGAGTGCTTATAGTTAATAGTAATTATATCTCTTGAGATATTTGAATTATACCTTAATAGCTATAAAGACATAAGGATTTAAGGGTATGAGGTAGTTATAAACGGAGTTATTAGTTCTTTATTATTAAAGGAATTGATATAGGGTAGGTATATTAGCTATAGTTATAAGGGGTTTAGCTTCGGATTAATTAGAAGCTAGTTATAGTAGTTAGTAGGGGGATAGGAGCGCTAAAGTCGTACTCTAAGGGGTAATATATCTACGAATAGTTATAATAGAAAGCGAGCTATTAGCCCTCCTATAATATATATTATCTTTAATCTTAATATATAAATATAAAATAGTACTCTAATTATTAATCATTATTATTCTTCTACTATAGGGTATATAGCACTATATAAGGCTTTAGATCTATAGTATAGTAATTACTTACTAATAACTACGTATTTAGCTATAACTAGCGCTAGATGCTTAATATTTATTACTAATAGGGTGTAGAAGGTATACTACTATATATATAGTAATATATATAGTTACTATAAATCTTATAGTATAGCGTAACTAATAAACGTTCTTTTATTAATCATAGCTAGTACTTATTCCTTTATATTATACCCTCTTGTTCTAAGAATATTTAATAGACGTACTTTTAATATAAAATATTACTTTATTAGATATAAATCAGTTACTTATTTACTATTTAAGAAACTATAAGTTTAGAATTTTATTATTAATATCTTTCTATTGAACTTTGATGTCCTTTCTATTAAATGCAATAGAAGTCGATAATTGAATTATCTGATATATCTCGAGAAATTACGACTATCTTTCTCAGCTAATATAGCATTTGGTATAATAATATTATATGTATTTTTCTATCTGAACTTTTTCTTTTCGACTTACTAGTAATCTAAGAGTTATTAATTTAATATTATTTTACTTCTTTTAAGAGGTATTTATTCAACTTACTTGAATCTATCTTTTGAAACTTAAACTAATTTCTTATTAGTAGTATTGTTTAGCTATTAAGTAGTGTTTTAACTTTACTAATTAGCTAAATTCTAAGCTATCTTTAGAAGCTTGTTAGCTAAAACTACATTATATTTAGAGCTATGACTAATATTATTAAAAGTATTATGGCCTATTTAATACTTAAAATATAGAAGTTCATCAATACTGAAAACTAGTCTACCTAGCTCTACTCCTTAAAGCTTTATTTTAGGTTTTTAGGCTTATTTATTTTCTTTTGAATATAAAGAAGCTTATAAGGCTATAACTGAAATATGAAAGGTTTAGGTAACATAATTGATATACTAAAATGTTATTATAGAATTCTTGAGATTTATTTTTAATTTATAGGATTCTTATATAGTTATAATTCTTTTGAGAACTAGCTTCAAAGAAACTAGTTTTATATTAGAATAATAGTTATACTTCTAATTCCTTACTATAAAGTTTGAGAAGTATAATTCTTTTATTAAATCTATTAATACTTTTCAAAATTATTTATCTAGGTTAATTATTATAAGTATTAATACGACTAATATTGACTGAAAGATTACTTTTATAGTAGCTCTATAGTAGTTTTACTCTATATAGTTAGAGTATTAAAAGTCTAATTTAAAATCAAAAGAGCTTCCTACTTTATAAGCTTTAATAGCTAATACTTTAGTCTAAAGATATAGGGAATCTAATACTTCTAGATAAAATAGTTTTACTTAAAAGCTTTTCGAAAACTCTATTATACTTAACGTTTCTAAGGAATCTGGAAAATCTAAGAATAGATTTAAAAACCTTAATCATAATACTAAAGAACATACTAAATAAAGAAAATCCCACTAAAAGAATTATTTGAAAGATCTAAAGCGTTCTAATAAGTAAGAGAACCCTACTTTCAGGGTATTTGTAACTTCTTTTATTCTATTTAAATTAATTGATATAAAACCTAAAGGCATTATAAATAAAGTTTTTATAATATTTATTAATATTATTTATTAGGAGAACTTAATATTAAATACTAAAAAGCTTTCTATAGAGCTTAAAAATATAGTATTTCAACTTAATCAAACTCGCTTGTTTGATAATATCAGTTTTATTGTTTATATAGCTAATTACTTTTAGGCTTTTACTCAAATAGATAATTAATTAAACTTAGCTCCTATATATATAAGTAGGAATCTTATAAATACTTCTAATATAAGTACTATAGAACTATATATTTATTATCAAAGGACTATAAATCTTATAGAATTGACTAATACTTTCTTTATTCTAGAATACTTAAATGATATTCTTTCTAGAGTATTATATTATCATAAAGGTATTTGTATTAGGAATAATACTATATGTAATACTAAATGTAACTGTTTCATAGTTCTAGTTCTATAGTATAGGTTTTATTTATTTAGAAGTGCTAAAGAATATATAAACTTTCCACTCATTAAACACTATTATAATTCTTAGTTTCTTTAGAAAGTATAGAAGGAAAGTCTATAGAAAAATAGTATAACTATTATATTAATATTAACATTAGCTAAATCTGTAGACTATTTTAATTATAGTTTAATAGGATTTATAGTATTTACTGATAATATAAAACTCTCTCATAGTTCGATTAGTATATCTATTAAATTATAGAGCTTTACTTAAGTTGTAGTAAGTTTTATAATAGGCTTTAAAGTTTTTATAGTTACCTAAACTTCTAACTTCAAAGTTAGATTAACTATTTTTATTATAGAGTAGTATTACTATTTATAGTCCTCTAGTTTTTCGTTTTAATTAAAATAGTTAAAATTATAGAAAGAATACTTATTAATTAGCTAGAAACAACTAATTAATAGTACTTTAACTATATTATAAAATAAAGATATATGAATAGGACCATATAGTATGTCCGGCAACTAGTTAGTTATAGCTATTGAGGTATGAAAAGAGTTTTTAGCTTAAAGATTATAATTTAGATCCTTTAGGTAATAATCTATATAGTAATATAGACTTTATTTATATATCTAAATCTTTCCTAATTAAGGATTTTAGCTATATTCTTATAATTCTATTATTTCTATTTAATCCTTTAAGTAATTAGTATAAGTAAGGATATTAAGTAGTAACTATTTCTATAGAAAATAGCCGCCCTATAGGTATAGACCTAATATAAACCTTAATAAATTTTAATAATCAATATTTAACTTAATAGATGTATATAATAAGACTATTAACACTATATCATATTATTACTAAGAGTTAAGTAGATTAAATAGTAATAATAATAATATAATAGTTTTTAGAAAAGTACTTCTAAAGAGAAGTACTTCTTATATACTATTGAAAAAGTCTTAGAATTTAATATTAATATAAAGTTTTACTAATAGTATATTAGGGAAGTTAAAATAGAGAATTTAGTAGAAAGCTTTATATAAAGTATATCTTATGGAGGGGAATACTTACTAGTTAATATAAAAAGAAGGGGGATACTAACGTTTATTATGACCTTTAGGTTTAAATAGTTATTATTCTCTCAATAACTAATATTTAGATTTAATAAGTAACTCTTATTCTTATTCTTATTATTATTCTTATTAATATTAGACTTGATAAGTATTATAGGAAAAGAATTTCAAACTATATAGTTTTAAATAGTAATATATTAAAATTAAATACAGAAGTAATAAGAAGCTTATGAGGAGCGGATTATAGTTTTTATCTTATAATTAGTTAAATAATCAGTAGTATTTAAATTACCTAAGAATTTGGAAAAGTAATTCATATATAACTGTAGAATAATAAGAAAAGAATTTATAGTAAAATAAATTAATAATTAGATTAAAACTATTAAAAATAACTATTGAATCTAATGAAGTAATATAATTGACTAATAGATCTAATAACTATCTATAAAACTAATATTTTAATTCTAAATAGAATAGAGAAATTATAAGGTTTATCTAAAGGATAACTCTATCTAAACTAGTTTTATTATATTTACTTACTAATAGTATATTAATTAAGAGATATAAGAAAAAGTATATAAATAGTAGTTTAAAGAGATATAATAAGGGGAATATTAGTTATTTATATAGTATTATATTAAGTAATTAGTATTATATTAAAACTTAGATATACTTAGTTTTAAGTAGAATAAAAAAGAAGTTTTTATCTATTTCTACTTATTATGTTTAGATCTAAAAAAAGAAATAGAGAGATTCAAAATCTTAATCTTAAAGGTAAGAGATATTATAATAGAAACTTAAAAACTACAAGAATTCTAATAGTATTATATTAGTAAATTAATATAAAATAGGAGATATTAGTATTTATATATGAGTTTATATTGTTTCTAGTTATTCCTATTTTTAGAAATAACAAATAAATAGGACTATTAGTTTTAGTAATATTAAATAATTAGTAATACGATATTACGAAGTTAGATAATATTATATTTATTTTAAGATAGAGAACTATATATATATATACTACATTATAAATTATAAAAGTATACTTCTAATATAATAAGATAAAATATAAGGTTATAAATTATAAGACTAAAATAAACATAAACATAATATCAATAGTCATTTAAAAGTAGTGTATTATCAAGTTTGATATTTTAATTTAAATTGTTTATATTAGTCTTTATATTTAGAAGGTTTAGAGGAATAAGTAGGTATAAAAATAGAATTAATAGTTTTTATACTAACTTAAAAATAGGTTTTTATAGAAGGAATAGTTAAAAGTTTAGTAATCATTCTCTCAAGTATTAAAGAAATAGAAGTAATAGTAAATATAGATTTATACTTATAAGTAAATCTTATTAGTAAGTAGCTAGTTATATTATTAGGATTAGTCTTAATTAAAATAACTATACTTATTTAAAAAGGATTTAATAGTTTAATATTAGAACTAAGGAATTTATACTAGTTAATATTCTTTTTTATAAATTTAAATAATTACCTATAGAAATTATACTAGTTAATTATTAATATTTACTAATTAGAAAGATATATAGATTTCTTATAAGACTAAAATTCTATAAGTTAGAAAAGTATTATAATAGATATTTAGATAAATACTTAATATTATAAATAGATATCTATTATTAAGCTAGAAGTATTAACTTAAGGAATTATTAAGAATAATAAGATTATTTATATATTATATATTAATAGGATAGAAGAAGATTTGAAAGCTTATATAGAAGTATTTAGAGAAGGAGATAAGATTATTATAATTATAGACATCTTTAAAAGGTCTATAAATAAATAGGAAGTATTTAAGAAGATTATAATAAGGTTAGTTTTAGTTTGTAAGAATATTAGATATATTATTAATTTAGAATTAGATAAAAAGCTATTCTATAGGTTTAAATATTTATTAAATAAGTAGTAATTAGAAGAATGAAAAATATATATTATAGAGATTTTAGTAAATAGATATATATAGCTTTTTATAAGTAAAAGAAAAATATTAAATTTCTTTATAGTAAAGAAATATAGTTTCTTATATCTTTATATTAATTATAGAAGTTTTGATTAGATTATAATTAAGGATTAATATTTATTACTACTAACTAGTAACTTTCTAGATAAACTTTAGAAAGTAATATAAATTTTAAATACTAATTTAAAGATACCTATTATTATGTCAGGATTAAATCAGAAGATTATTAGAAACTAGTATTTAGAATATAACATAATTACTATAAATATATAGTAATACTATTTAATCTTATTAATATATTAGTAGCCTTTTAGACATATATTAATTATATACTTACTAATTAGATTAATATATACTAATAGTATATATAGATGATATGATAATATATAAGTTAAATATTAGAGAGGATTATCTTAAAATATTATCATAAATATTTATTAAGTTATGTAAATTATATCTTTTTACTAAGCTTTCTAAATACAAATTCTATATAGGAAAAAATAGGTTTTCTAAATTATATAATTATCTAAAAGACAATTACAATAGATTTAATAAGAATCTAAATTATTATTAAGTAGAAATTATTAGAAATATTTAAATAATTCTAAGTATTCCTAGATGTTTATAATTTCAACTATAGGTTTACTATCAATTATACAGGACTAATACTACTACTTATAATACTTTCTAAAAAAAGAATACAAAAAAGAATTTTCTTATAATTAAAAAATATAAAGTTGATATTTTTAATATTATAAAATACTTTCTACTTAGTAATTATTCTTTAGTATTAGGATCTTATTAGGAATACTAAAATAGAAATAGATATATTATAATAAGTAATTTTAAGTATTTTATTATGAAAAGTAGAAAGGTAATAGTAATTAGTTATTTGCTATCTTGAGAAGTTTAGTAAAATAAACTAAAATAAAGAATAGGTTAATAGGGATTACTAGTTACTATTAAGAGTTTTAACTATTAGAAATATTATTTAATATGATTTTTAGAGAAATTTATAATTTTAATAGATACTTATCAAAAGGTTATTAAAATTAAGAGAAGTTTAGAATTAATAGTATATTACGTATTCAGCCCCCTACCTAGTAGGTAGCCTTATATAATACCTAATATTAAATCTCTACAATAATAAAAAAACCTTGAAATATACTATAGCCTATATATATCTCTTTAGGCAAATATAGCAAAAAAGACCTAGTAGTATAGTATTTAGTTTAGACCTAGCCTTAACCTAGAAATCACATATATATAAGTAATTTAAAGTAATAGAATAACAACTAAGTATATAAACTTACTAGTATACGCGGCATGATAGTCTTAGTAATAGCTTTAAAATACTAAACTTACTATAGTAGTACTTACGATATTAATTCATACTAGCTAGCTACTAATAAATCTAGTACTATACCTTAATAATACTAGCCTTAGAAAGAAAGGAAAGCGATAGATTACTATAGACTAGCCCTCTCTTTTTCTCATAATAATACTACTACTACTAATAATAATAATAAAAATAGAAATACCATTATTATACTTAACCCTTATAATTTTGATATAAATATTAATCTTATTAAGACTATTGATAATTATAAAGACTATAGCTACTTTTATAAAAACTTAAATAAACTAGTATTATATAAAAGTAACTTTACTACTTTCTCTAGTCTTCTTAAAATAACTATAGTCAAATTTAGCTTTAAAATATTACTAATAGATAGACCTATCGGTATAACTAAGAAGTATAAAACCGAAAAAGTAAAAAAGAATCTAACGCTTAAAAATAAGAGATTTAGTAATAACTTCAAATACTTTAAATATATATTAGAAGTAGCTTGTCAGGTATCTAAAAAGATATATATATTAGAATCTACTTATATTAGTCGTCGGCTTATAGTTGGAAAGGCTAAGATAACCTAAAGTTAGAAATATCATACTATTATATACTATCGACACAATATTATTGTAATTGGAAAACCTAAAGTAACTATAGCCGTAGCGGTTAGTATGAAGTAGGTTAGGGCATAAGTTCTAGCCGAGTACCAAATATTCTCTATGTAAAGCAAAAGGCTTATTTAAGAATTAATAAAAAGTTTTACTTAGATAATATAAATATAAGAAAAGTATTTTAATATAAAAACTAGATTTAGAAGTAGAAACTACTTAACTTTACAAAAATACCATTCTTTAAGAAATACTAGAAGTACAGTAATAATTATAACTATATTTACTTATAGTAAAAAGGAATATAAAATAATACAAAATACTTAATACGTATTAATAAGTAAGAAGAATTTATAAAAGACTAAGATTATTATTTTGATATAATATATTTTATATTTAATAGTAAGGGGTTTTATAAAAGATTAAATAATATATTCTATAGGGGATTCTAAAGATATTAAATAAAGTATTAGAAAACTATAGACTTATAATCAAGATTACTAAATATATATAGAGAAGGTTTAAAGAATAACTAGTAGCTAGAAGGAATATTTAGTAAATATAAAAGAAATATCTTTCTTCTAAAAGACCTAATTATACTTAATATAGAACTTTTAAAATATATGATTATTTACTTATATTATAATAAGAATAAGGTAACCTATATAAATACTAATAAGATTTATAACTTTTTAAAATAGAACCTCTATTGAAAGAATATAATTATAAATATTGAAAACTATATACTATCTTATTAGATCTACTAAGGAATTAAGATATTAAAATATAATTTATATAGTCAATTATAGTTTCTATCTATCTTAATAGGACTATTTTAGGAGATTAATATAGATTTTATTAGAAAACTTCTACAGAATATCTATAGAAATAGTAATATATATAATACTATCTTAATTATTATAAATAGGTTTATAAAGTTCGTAATATTTATTCTAATAATAAAGAGGATAATAGTTATAGACCTAGTAGTAATACGTTATAAAGAAGTAGAATATTAATTTAATATTCTAAAAAGTATTATTAGTAGTAAGAATACTCTTGTTATAAATTAAATCTAAAAAGAGTTTATAATACAATGTCTG